>RJWJ010000103.1:0-142700 GCA_004363605.1 Indri indri
TTCGGACACTTTTAAAGGAGCTTTAGGCTCTATTTCTAACTTTTTTTTTTTTTTTTTTTTGAGACACTGTCTCACTCTGTTGCCTGGGCTAGAGTGCCGTGGCATCAGCTTAGCTCACAGCAACCGCAAACTCCTGGGCTCAAGCAATCCTTCTGCCTCAGCCTCCCGAGTAGCTGGGACTACAGGCATGCGCCACCATGCCCGGCTAATTTTTTCTATATATTTTTAGTTGTCCAGCTAATTTCTTTCTATCTTTAGTAGAAACGGGGTCTCGCTCTTGCTCAGGCTGGTCTCGAACTCCTGAGCTCAAACGATCCACCCGCCTCGGCCTCCCAGAGTGCTAGGATTACAGGCGTGAGCCATCGCGGCTGGCCTATTTCTAACTTTTTGTCAAAACTCTCACCAACTATCTTTTGCTATTATAATGCTATTCTTAGGGTTAATGGTTCGTAAATAGAACAATGAAGAGAGATATTTTCTTTGAGTAGTTAGGTGATAGTTGAAAGAGAGATTATGGTAAGAGAAGTAATAAGAATTTGTTATGTGAATTATATCTCAATGAAGCTGTTGTCTAAAAGGAAAAAATAAAAGTAAATAAATAAAAAATAAAAGTGCTAAAGGAGAAATCACTTCTTGTGGTTAAACTTCTAATTAAGGAGTGGCTTTAGATTACTTAGTTGTTAGTATTTGTCATGATAGATATGTTAAGAAAGCCATCAGTTTACTAACTTCAGTACGAGAGACTTAATCTGCCAGCTAGGAAAAAAACAAATGGCAAATATAGAATAGATGATCACTTAAAAGCTAAGAATATATTATGAATTGGAAGATCAGTTTAGAGAGTTGTAAAATATAGCCTATGAGAAAAACGACTTTTGCTATTCTAATTTGGGGAGCAAAATAAAGGATGATGTTTAATTCATTTCTTCTTTTTAGTAATTCAGTTGAATGTTGTTATTAAATTAAGAAATGATAATAGGAAACTAATAAATTATCCAAAAGAGGTGCCACACTGTAATGATTTTATTTTCACCATCTTGCCACATATTTTCTTCCTTTTGTCCTTCAGAACTATTGCTAGAGATGACAGTAGAAGTCTTTGCAATAATCCAGACATTGGAATTTGGTTTGACTACTCAGTGTACTCTGATCTGCAGTCAAATGCTCCACCACTGAGCTATACCCCTCTGATGTCAGTTTACTCTGTATAAATAGAATTTTTATTTTTAACGGGGTATCTTAACTGCATATTCTGATTTTGTTGCAAAATGTGCATAAAAGCCTTTGCTCACAGAATTGGGAATACGCTTCTAAATATTTTTAATATACATATTTTTGGTATCTCTGAAACAAAAGAGTACTTGTAGTGCCTTATTGTTATCTCCATGTTTTGGGAGGTGGTTTAATTTTTTTTTCTTTTTTCTCAGATTTCTTGCTGAAGTTTTTGGGTTTTTTAAAAGAGATAGGGTCAGTGGGGATGGGGAGAGAAAAAAAGAGGGTGTTGCTATGTTGCCCAGGCTGGACTTGAACTCTTTGGTTCAAGTGATCTTCTTGCATAGCTAGAACTTTAGGCACACACCACTGGGCCAAATTAATTGTTATCTCCATATTTTTGACGATGAGGTTAAAATCTAAAATTAGGATATCATTTAGGAAAAAAGGGTTAAGCATTGAAATAAATTGACTTTTAAAAAGATTTGGGTTTCAACTTTATCCCTACACACGTTTCCTGAACTCTTAGGCTTTGTAGGGACAGCAAAACTCTACTTCCATCCTCTTAGGGTCCCAACTGGACCCAAGTATCAAACTGACATAACACATTAACAGAAGAAAAGCATAAAACTTTATTTAATACAAGTTTTATGTGGCATGGGGTCCCCTCATAAGGAAAAAAAGACCCAAAGAAGCAGTTAGAGTCAATAACTGATTTACTGAATTGGACAAAAAAATAGTTAAGTTGTGAAAAAACAACTGAAGTATGTGGGGAGGCTTAAAAGATAAGAGTTATTTTAACAAGGTCTGTATGGAACTCTTTTGGTCTCAACTTTGTCTTTGAGGATAAGGATGTTATTCCTTTTGTATAGGGAGGGTGTCTTAACATGGGAATGTCCTGCTTTTAAGAAACAGAAAAGAGGTTAGAATGATCTTGCACCTGCTGTTTATCAAGTGCCTTTAATTCAAAATAGTCAATATGTCAGAATGGTGTATTTTTTACTCCTTCAGCTTAAATGTAATGTTAGTGTCTTCCTAATTCAAAGAATCAGGAATATGAAGTTTCCTGCAGAATTTTACACCAAAGATATATAAACATAAGAATTTTACCAGAATAGAGCAGTGAGAGTCTACAATCTTTTACGGAAAATCTGGTGATATATCCTAAACATATATGTAATCTTTTGCCTAGAATCACAGACTTCTTAAAAGTGTAATTGTAAGGAGAAAATTTCTCTTCTAGTTGTGTTGCGAAAGAACTTTTTTTAAGCTGGTGATGGTATACCACTTGCGATGCCTTAAGTTTTTTGAGATATATATATATACATATATATATATACACACACACACACATACACATACACATATATATATATAAACAGCATAAAGTATTTGTTTCCTGTAGATTTTATTCTATCTTAAGTTTTTTGGAGATAACTTTAATGTCCTCGACAAGTGGAATATTACACCGCAAGTAAAATCATTATTGTTTTGTTTTGTTTAGTCTCACTTTGTTTTTGAGATCCTAATTAAGGATAATATTCCCTACATATCCAAAGATTATACCACTCCTTTTTCTTTTCCTTTTCACTTTTTCCCTTTCTTTTCTTTTCTTTCTTTTAAAACTTACACTAGTCTAGTATAATACATGAAAAAAACCTTCATTGCAAAAATTTCCAAAAAGTAGAAATATATACAATATATACAAGAAAAACAAAATGTTCCTTTTCCCCTTTCCTCCTCCGTTTCACTTCCCCCTCCAGAAATCACCACTTTGATATTTTATTCCAAATCTTTTTTTGTATATTTACATACTGTTTCTATATAAAGAAATATATGGTTTGTGGGGCATTTTTCCCCCTTTTTATGTAAATGGAGTCATGCTGCCTGTATTTTTAGCAACTTGCATTGTTTGTCAATTAATGGTTTATTATGGAGATCTTTCCACAGCAGTACTGCTAGAACTGCTTCATAGTGTTCCATAGAGGTTTATTTAACCACACTGTATTGATTGACACTGAAGGTTTTTTTGTCTGTTTTGTAAACAAAATTCTCAGATTGTTTTTCTTCTCCTATTTTCATTTTCTTTTTTACTCTATTATTTCCAAGATTTCCTCAACTTTATTCTTCTCTTAAGATTATCATTTTTGTTATTACATTTTTAATTTATATAAGTTCTTCTTCGTATTCTGAATATTTCTTTTATTATTTTGTTTGTTTCATTTATCTCTTGGAAATAACTTTTTCCTTAAAGTTTTCTTCTCCTTGCATGGTTTCTTTTTACCAGATTGCTTTCTTTTCTTTTGTTGATTTTGGTCTCTGTCTTCCATATATAATATATAGGCTTTCTTTAGGTATCTGGTAATTCTGTTCTTACGTAAGAACAGGTGAATTAAAAAGCCAATTCAGAGACCTAAACACATGGATGGAACTTGTAGGTTTTGAGTTTTATTGTAGGATGACCTAGTTGAGCCATTTGTTAGGGAACCTTCTGATGCCAACCCAGATTCATCAAAAAAGAGTTTTCTAATCTGCCCGGCTCAATAGAGTAGGGGAAGAGGGCTGCTAATTTCAGTGTTCACCTATACATAGGGTCACTTGGTCCCCTTGGTTTTCTATGGCCTCAGCTGTACCTGGTAGCCCCTAATCATGAGATTTCCTGTTTTACCCTCTCCAGGGAATAAACTGCAGACTTCTGCCCAGATTGGGGAGTTAGGGAGAAGTGGTTAGGGATGTGGAATGGAAGAAAGGGATCTAGGGATGTAACAGCTTCTTAAATAGCTTTCACTCAAATTTTCTTATTTTATCCATCCCCCTCTCCACTTACCCCCATTTCTATAGGTACTTTGTCTTGCCAGTTCTTGTGCCTTTAGAGGATTCTGTGGTATATATTGCCTTCCTCACTGCCAGTTTAGGACTTGGCTCTCTCAGTTTTCCTCACTGCCAGTTTGGAACTTGGCTCTTTCTGTTCTGTTAAGTTAGTTACCACTCTGTCATCTAACTTTGTGATTTTAAAAAATCTGTTGTGTTTTTTTTTCTTTTTATCTTTTCCTCCTTACCCTATGGGATTATGTATTTTTAAATTTGCCTTCACTGTTGTTTTAGTAGGGTTTCTAAAGGGAGTAAATTGAATGTTTATGTTAAATCTGCCCTATTACCTGGGAAGTTCCTTATATTTTTTGATAGAGAGGCAGCAGTACATAATAGTTGAGAGTGTGAGTTATGACACCAGACTGTTTGGATTTGAACTCTGGCTCTACCACTTACTAGCTATTAGATTAATATCTACTTTCTTAATTTTCTTCATCTGTAAAATGGGGATAATATTTAATAATAATACCTACTTCCCTCTCTTTTCTCTGTCCTCTTTTCCTGGAACTCCTATTAGCCAAATGTTAATCTCTTTAGATTGATCTTTGAAGTATCTTATCTTTCCTTTCATATTTTCCATCTCATGTGTAGTTCTACTTTCCTGGGGATTTTTTTTTTTTTTTTTTTTAGAAAAAGGGTCTTACTCTCTAATCCAGGCTCGAGTGCAGTGGCTAGATTATAGCTCACTGTAACCTCGAACTTCTGGGCTCAAGCAATCCTCCTGCCTCAGCCTCCTGAATAGCTGGGACTACAGGCAAATGTACCACACCCAGATGATTTTTTTTTTTTTTTTTGATTTTTGTTGTAGAGACAGGGTCTCTCTATGTTGCCCGGGCTGGTCTTGAACTCCTGGCCTCAAGTGTCTCAGCCTTCCAAAGTGCTGGGATTACAGGTGTGAGCCACCATGCCTGTCCTCCTGGGGATTTTTATAACTTCTGTTGAATGCCTTATTTTAGCAATCTTATTTTAAATATCAAATAGGTCTTTTGACATCTGATTTTAATCTTTCCTACTGAGGGATTTTCTCATGTCTGATGGCTTTTAGTAGTCTGTATATATTTATTTTAAACTGATTAAAAACTCTTAGGAACAAAACCTATTGTGGGTAAACCTCACTTTTGCTCGTTAGGATGGAGACATGGCCATATGTCATTATGAGGAGGACTTTTCTCTAGGATTGTGCAATGCCTCTAGAAAAGATTTAACTAATTTTTTAGATTGAACCTGCAGTCACTGTAGCTTTAGTAATTGCTTAGTGTCTTAGTTTAGATGCTAGCATTCCATGTGCATGATGCATGTTCTGATTTTATTAAAATAAAAAGTTGACCTGGAAAAACAAAAGACTTATCTAATTTCTTGCCTGGGCAATAACATGCAAGTGTTCTGGGTTGATGGTGGGATGAGGTGAAGAGTGGTTAGGGGAATTGAAGTCCCACCATTTGATATTTCAAAAAATCCCTTTGTTTTTACTCTGTCTTATCTCCACTCTCCGTCCCGCCTCTACTCTCTATCCTGCCTCTAGGGTCCTCAAGTCTAGAACACTCCTTTTCAATTTCTCTAGAGGATAAACTTCTGTTCTTCCACCAGGGCTGGGGTGTGTGCACTTAGTGGCTGGCATTCTATGCGTGGGAGTAGGGAGGGCAATCAACTGTTCACACACAGAGACTTTTTTTTTCAAGTCAAAAAGCTAAATATAAGCCTAGACACATACATAGACTCTTATCCTACCTTTCACTTTGTGCTTCCCCTCCATCCAGTTGGTACTTCCAAGGTCTGAGGCTTTCCCAGATTCTTTGGGAGTGAATTGGCTTTCTAGTCATCAGTGTCCAATTTTGCAATTCCCTGAGGTTATAGCTTCCTCCACCCTGATAAATCAAATACCACTCCTCCATTTTCTCTCCCTTTTCCAAAAGTTTGAAATATTTTATCCATATACTGTGTGCTCTTTCTTCTATTTGTTTTGTCCTTGAGGATTTAAACCTTTTAAACTACTTTGCTATCATTTTATAAGGGGAAGGAATAAATACGTATGCTAAATCTTTTCATTTTTTTTTTTGCCAGAAGTCATCAGATGAATGTTATTTAAAAATACTTTATACTTGCTTTGAGCTAGGCTATTTAATTATATAATGGATTGGCAACCCCTTCTACACCTGGAAAAAATAGTCTGGATTTCTTCATATAGATACAGGGGCTGGCTGCCAGGACCACACCCTCCTCTTTATAGTAAGCAAGTGATAGAGAACAAGCTTGGGTCAGGGGATCCAACGGGAAGAGTCTGAATTCCCACATTCAG
Source organism: Indri indri (assembly GCA_004363605.1). Taxonomy (NCBI): domain Eukaryota; kingdom Metazoa; phylum Chordata; class Mammalia; order Primates; family Indriidae; genus Indri; species Indri indri. The sequence continues at coordinate 6,380 of RJWJ010000103.1, forward strand.
GGCAGCTTCCTCTTCCTACAGTTAATTTGTTGGAGCTTGCCTTTCCTACCTCTGTTAGGAACAGACTTCTACTCAGCCATAATGATATTTCCTTTCTTCACCCTTTTCTCTTTACCATCTCTAATTACTGGCATTCTTGAGGATTCCTCTTCTTTGACACAAAAGAAAGATAAGATACCACCTGGGCAGACTCTAAACATCCATACAGTGGATTATTGTTAAGCAAGCAAGAAAGAACATACTATTGATAACATGCTCCAACATGCATGAACTCTACAAACATGCTAAGTCAAAGAAAACATGTAAAAGATTACATATTTATGAACCTATGTATATGAAATGTTCAGAAAAGACAAATATTTGGAGGCAGAAAGCAAGCTAGCTGGCCGATGGTGGAAGAAGTTGTGCATGCGTGGTGGCAGAGGGTATGTGGGAACTCCCCACCTGATTTTGCTGTGAACCTAAAACTGCTCTAAAAAATACTCTGTTACAAATGAGGCCAGATGTGGTGGCTCACGCCCGTAATCCTAGCACTCTGGGAGGCCAAGGAGCACGGATTGCTTGAGCTCAGGAGTTCGAGACCAGTTTGAGCAAGAGCAAGAGCCTGTCTCTGCCAAAATTAGAAAAATTAGCTGGCCATGGTGTGCACCTGTAGTCCCAGCTACTTGGGAGGCTGAGACAGGAGGATCACTTGAGCCCAGGAGTGTGAGGTTTCAGTGAGCTATGATGATACCACTGCACTCTACCCAGAGCGAAACTCTGTCTTAGAAAAGAAAGTATTTAAAAAGGTCTGCAAATAGGAATTGCACTTTAAATTATAGAAATGTAACCACTGTGTATGTATAAAGTTCTTTGCATCCTAGCTAGCAAATTTTTAAAAAGTTATTATAGCATTTAATTATTAATTTATGGGGTTTTAGGCTTATTGACCTTATAAATGAGGCCTTTTAAAATAATTACTATATTTGAATTCATTTCATTCATTAATTTGCCAGATTTTTGTTGAGTGCCTTTTATGTGTCAGGTACTGTTCTAGGTCCTAAGCATACAGGAGTGAACAAAAACAAAGAAGGCTCCTCTTTTCAAGGAACTTATGTTCATTCTAATGGGCAAAAGACAGAAAATAAAGGCTAAATTTTTTAGACGGGTGGTGGTAAGTTCTATGAAGAAAAGCCAGGGTAAGGGGCTAGAGAATATGAGGTAAGAGCACAGAGGGAGTTTGCTGTTTTTTAATAGGGTAATCAGGGAAGTCCTCTCTGATAAGGTTAAGTAGAGATCTGAAATAAGTGAAGACGTGAATTTTGTGGCTATCTGGGTGAAAAGCTTTGTAGACAGAGGAATCACTAAGTGTAGATACAGGTAAGACAATGTTCAACATGTTTGAGGAATGGCAGAGAAATTTGTGTGACCTGGAGCAAAAGTGAAAGAGTATTAGAAAACAAAGTCAGAGAGGTAGCAGGATTTTGAATGGTCAGGATTTTGAATTTTTCCCTGAATAAGATGGGAAGGCAATAAAGGGTTTGAGCAGAGGAAGGGCATGATTTACTTTTTTTTTTTTTTTTTTTTTTGCTGAAACCCAAAGGGAGCAGAGACATGATTTATATTTTATATTTTTAATGGTTCACTCGGTGCTCTGTGGAGACTAGAGTATGAGGAAAAAAGGTAGAAAAAGGGAAAGACTGAGTAGTAGTTAGTTGTCCAGGTAAGAAGTGATAATGGCTTTCATTAGGAAATGTAGTCTTAGAAATAATAGTAAGTGGTCAGGTTCTGGATATATTTTGAGGGAAGAAACAATAGGGTTTGTTTATGTGGTATATGAGAAGGGAAGAGGCAAAGATAAATCCAGGGCTCTTGGCTTGAGCAACTGGAAGAATGGAATTGCCATTTATAAGATGGAGAAGGCTTGGGAAGAGCAGGCTTAAAGGGAAAATCAAGACATTGGTTTTGGAAACCTAAGATTGGGGTGCCTGTCTGACTGGAAATATTGAACATGTGTGATTGGATATAAGAACCTGAAGTTCAGAAGAGAAGTATGACTAGAAATACAAATTTAAATAGCATTGGCTATAAGTAAATGGTATTCATGGAATTAGCTTTACTATTACCTGCTATATGTACAATGAAAACTTCTAATGGTTTTTCCTGCATTATGAAATTTTTTTTATTTTAATGAACTTTAATGAGTCATTGATGCAGACCAGCAGTGCACAATAAATGCCAAAAATATTTATGCCTGTTAAATTCTTTTTTTTTTAAAATTTCAGAATATTATGGGTGTACAAACATTTTGGTTACATAAATTGCTTTTGTAACATTATGAAATTTTGATCTCTTGTTCTCTCTGGACTCTTCTCTTTAACCAATGATTTTCATCCTCCTTTCTTTCCTAAGTTTTAAAATAGAATTTGAAATTATTAGAAAACTTTTACCTATTGCCATTGTCAATCCCATCAGTTTCTGAAAACTGCCTTCCCAGACTGCAAAAGAATATTTAAAATGTATAATATGTAGCTCTTAATTATTAGACAGTTGAATATCATTTAAGAGGTGCAAGCCATTCATCAAAGATGAGGAAAATGTCATTATGAATTTAAAATATAATATTTTAAAAAGGTATGGATTCATGGCATAATTCTCAGTCATGACCATAAGTGTCTATGTGTTCTCTTAGATCCATTTCTGTTTTTCCTGTTCCCTATTTTAGTGTAAAGGAAATGTGAATTTTTGAATTACATACTTCAAAGTTATTGGAATAATTATTACAGAAAATGTTAATGTTAAAAAGATCTTCATAAAATATTAAGTTGTATGACTTACTTTTTCTAATTTTTTATAAAGATTAACCTTATAGCAAATTGGCTGTTTAAGGATATTACCTGATTCTTTTTCATTATAATGAGCTGCCATTGTAGAAGCTTATATGTTTTTTGTTCATTGGAATCACTTTGGGAAAATGTCAGTTCAATTCTGTTAATTGATTGAGGAAACCTTTAAAAATAATTTTAGATTTTTTTCTACTGCAGTTTTTACCATACTGTTTTTGCCACTGTCTTCAATTATACCTTATAGAAATAACGAAATCAGTAAAATTATGCCACATCTGCTTCTGTAAATTTCTACTCCACTCTTAAGTGGTTACAAGTATATTAGCTATCTTTATGTGAGGTCTTACTGCCCTTACTAGAAATCTCATAATACCATGCTTATTTAAAGTAATGGTTTTAAAAACTATGTCTTTAAAGACCATAAATTGGCCACGTATGGTGGCTTACACTTGTAATCCCAGCACTTTGGGAGGCCGAGGTGGGAAGATCACTTGAGGCCAGGGGTTTGAGACCAGCCTGGGCAACATAGCAAGACCTCATCTCTACAACAATAAAAAATAAAAAATAAAATCAGCTGGGTGTGGTAGCTCATTCCTGTAGTCCTAGCTTCTTGGGAGGCTGAGGCAGGAGGATCGCTTGAGCCCAGGAGCTCAGGGCCGCAGTGAGCTATGATTGTGCCACTGAATTCTAGCTTAGGTGTCAAAGGGAGACCCTGTCTCAAAAAAAAAAAAAAAAAAATTTTTTTTTAAAGACTATCGGTATGCACAATAAGCTCTCAGTTATCTTCATTATAGTTGATTATTCATTACTTATTCAGGATAAGGCAATGTGCTGTGTATATCTAATCAACGTAGTCAGTGGTTCCTATAAATAAATTTTATTAAGAAATAAAAATTTTATTCAAAGAAACATGTGTTAACTAGTGAGTACACACACACATACACATAGCTATTTCTCGTTATTCACAGTAGTCATGTTCTATAAAGTTACCATAATAAACAATCAGTGAATAGAGAACCATTGCTCCTAGAGGAAATACAGTACTAGGTTCCTGTGAGCCTCTGTTCACATTTTTATCAACCAATCAATACAACCTTGTTTTATGTGTGTTTCTGCTTGAAGGTAACTTATTTAATATATGTTGTTGATTCATTAACACTGAACTCAAGGCCCACAGGACTGTATGTAAGAATGAAGGTTATCTAACATATGTATTTTTTTCATAAGGCACATCATAACCTTCTTGTACATAGGAACACTAGACAGCATTTCAGCACTGTGCATGGGGCCATTTGAAACAGTAAAATCACCAGCAAAAAGCATAAAAGTGTGAAAAACATAGCACTAAAAAGACCAAGAAAAGGATAATGTGAGAGCTAAAAGAAGAAGGCAGAGCAAGCATCACTGTGTTTAACCTCAGCTGGGAATGTGTGTTTCAGGTAACTCAAATATTTCGCCACTCTGTGTATGTTCATAAATAACTATGAAAGTATTGACTGTGAGGTTATGAACACATTTTTAGTGACTAAATGGATATGCAAATACAGATGCTGTAAATAATGAGGATCGATTCTGTATAAACATACATACACATATATATTAATACATGCATATTTTTCATTCCTGCATGGAACACATTTTCCTTTCTTTTCTATCCATTGAATTTTTACTCATTTTTCACGTCCCAGCTCAAATGTTATCCTCTCTCTGAAACCTTTCCCAGCTCTCAGAGTTAGTATTTTCTCCAGTACTCATTGAGTGATCTCATATCCCTTTGTACATGCCTTTTGATAACATTTATCACATTTTTTTAACCCTTAAGCGACACTGAAATTGATTGCATTTTATGTTAATTCTTTGTTAGAATTTTTTAGACTATGAGGTCCTTACTTACAGGGACCTTTTCTCATTCACCTCTGTATCCTTAGTACTTAACACAAGGTCTTACACATTGTTGAAATTAAATAAATTTTAAACGAATCAATCAATTAAGCATCTCTGCAAATGGATATATATGTATTATTTTAATGAGTCTGTCTTAATTCAAAATTGCATACTATAGGAAATGGAAATAGTTACACATTTTATACCAGTAAACATCTCATGGGATCTCTATTTTTATTGGTTCTTTTTCATTTGGATGAAGCTGCTTTATTTGGAAAGGAACAAATAATGAACCAGATAATCAGTTTTTCCCTTATGGTTTAAGTTTTTCTATGCAAGCAAAGACTGAGCACAGTAATGCACTAGGCTTTGTACTAACCTATATGGATTCTAAACTACAGAGGAGAAAGTTTATACTTAGGTAAAATTAGGATACATGCTGGTGTTAGATTTTATTTATTTGAAATATTCCAAAAAGATAGACCAGCGTAGAAAAAAAAGAACAAAGCAAACACCTATATACCCACCACCCTATTTGTCATATTTAATGTTTGGATATATTTGTTCAAAGTTTTTTGAAAACTAAGCATTAGAGATCCAAGTTGAAGCCCCCCTGCATATACCCTTCCTTAATCTCATGCCTGCCCTTTCTCTCCCATTGTAGTCACTTTCTTGAATCTGGTATTTATCTTTCCCAGCACTTTGGAGTACCTGGGATTGCAGGCACATGCCACCATGCCTGGCTAATTTTTCTATTTTTAGTATAGACAGGGTCTCGTTCTTAGTCAGGCTGGTCTTGAACTCCTGACCTCAAGCGATCCTCCTGCCTTGGCCTCCCAGAGTGCTAGGATTACAGGCGTGAGCCATGGCACCCAGCCAGACTTTCTGGATTCATGCTTTTGTTTATATGGCTTGTACCTAATAATACTTATTGTTTTAGAAATTAAATAGAAAAAATTTAAAATGTATTAATTCATTTATTAATTGCATATTAGCATACATAACAATTTTAGATGAAAAATATTTTTTCCCAAAACAAAAACAAAATTTAGTGAGTGAGAAGAGTGGCATTGTTTTACAGTTTTGTAAATCTCTTTAAAGTCTGGTTTAATAAGTAGATTCTTATATGTGCTTACGTATTCCATCTTTGTGATATGTTGTTTGGGTTGAAGTATCTGAAGAAAATCTGACCACACATATGTAGTTTAAAAACAGGAGGGTACTTTTAATAGCCTTTTCAGATAATTGTGGATATTCTTTTTTTTTTTATGGATATTCTTTTGAATACTGTAAAAAAACTCAACTTGTTGTCATTTCTTAAAGGTTACTTGCAATGTGGAATCTGAAACTGTATCAGTAAACTTTTAGTACTCTGTTAACATTAATATGCATTGATCTATCTTGCAATATGAATTTTTCACCCATGCCTAATTTTGTAGCATCATGCATTGGTTATTTGCAAGATAATGGTTTAAATTTAGCTAGGTGCAGTGGCTCATACTTGTAATTCCCAGTGCTTTGGGAGGCTGAGGTGGGAGGATTGCTGAAGGCCAATTGTTCGAGACCAACTGGGCAACATAGGGAGACCTTGTCTCTTAAAAAAAAATTAGTCTGGTGTGGTGGTCTGCATCTATAGTCCCAGCTACTCGAGAGGCTGCGGCGGGAGGACACTTGAGCCCGGGAGTTCAAGGTTTTAATGAGCTATCCTCGTGCCACTGCACTTCAGCCTGGGTGACAGAGTGAGACCCTGTTTCAAAAAAATATATATATTAAATTGGAACTAACCGCTGAGCACACATGTGCACAGAGGGAAGTAAAACTCAATGGAAATCAAGCAGGGGGGTGGAATAGGAAAGAGGAGGGGCAAAACCTACCTAACGGGTACAATGAATATTATTTGGGTGATGGGCACACTTACAGCCATGACTCAAGCACTACAGAAGCAATCCATGTAACAAAAAACATTTGTACCCCCTTAATATTTTGAAATAAAAAATAAAAAAGCTTCAAAGGACAGGCCAACTCTCTTGTTAGGGACTTAATGACAGCACATCTGTTTACAGCATGGTTTACTGAATGTTTTAAACTGTTGTTGAGACCTATTGCTCAGAAAAAAAGATTCCTTTCAAAATATTACTGCTCATTGACAACACACCTGGTCATCCAAGAGCTCTGATGGAGATGTACAGGGGGAAAATGTTGTTTTCATGCCTGCCAACATAACATCCATTCTTCAGACGAGGAATAACTTCAACTTTCAAGTCTTGTTATTTAAGAAATTCATTTTGTAAGGCTATATCTGCCATAGGTAGTTATTTCTCTGATGGATGTGGGCAAAGTAAGTTGAAAACCTTCTGGAAAATATTCATCATTCTAGATGCTGTTAAGAATATTTGTGCCCTGCTGCCATCATCGAGTTGCATGGAGGCAGGGGCTTGGGTATATTCAAGATTCAGCTTTACCTGTAACCCACCACCATTGCTGCTGGAGGGATAGTGGACATTAATACTGTATTACAAGAGGTACTGAAGACCACCTACATCTGTGATGGCCTATCTTGTGGAATTTGCAAAGCTGCCAAAGCCTTAGACCAGGCTTTGTATGCTTGCATCCAACTGTGATGAGTCTATGTATGTCAAGTTGGTGGAGGCCCTTTGTGCTGAACTCCAAATCAACTTAATTAAGACTGATGACCAGAAACTTGGGTAGGCCTCTGTAAAATTGACAGAGAGGGAAAACCGTGTAAATTGGTTGGTTGCAGTTGTGTGGTAGTTAAGGACTATGGCAAAGAATTTCAGGCCGAGGATGTCATCAAAAAGTACTTCAAATACAAGAAATTAACAAATAAAACAGGCTTACATAAAAAAAAGAAAATTCACGATTCATGGGAGGAGGTCAAAATATCAACTTTATAACTAACAGAAGTTTGGAAGACATTAATTCCAACCCTCATGGATGACTTTGAAGGGTTCAAGACTTCAGTGGAGCAAGTAACTGCAGATGTGGTGGAAATAGCAAGAGAATTAGAATTTAAAGTAGAACCTGAAGATGCAGCTGACTTATTGGAATCTCATGATAAAACTTTAATGGATGAGGAGTTGCTTCTTATGGATGAACAAAGAAAGTGGTTTCTTGAGCTGGAATCTACACCTGGTGAAGAGGCTATGAACATTGTTGAAATGACAACAGAGGATTTAGAATATTACATAAACTTAATTGATAAAATAGCAGGGTTTGAGAGGATTCACTGCACTTTCGAAAGAAGTTCTACTGTGGGTAAAATGATACCAAACAGCATTGCATTGCATGCTACAGAGAAATCTTTTGTGAAAAGAAGAGTCAACAGATGTGGCAAACTTCACTGTCATGTTATTTTAAGAAATTGCCACAGCCATTCCAACCTGATAGTATTATTATGACTTTTACTTGAATCTGAAATGATTTTAAGAACACTCAACAATCATTATTGAGGCCTATACTATTCTGAAAGCTGAGATAGAGAAAACTGTTGAATATGATATGTCCTTACCTTAAAGGATCTTGTAGATAGTGAAACATATATGAGTAAATTAATAATTATGGTATGATAAATCAAAGAGCTGTTATGAAAGTATAGAAGTGGAAGGAAGGGAGTCAAAGACGGCTTCCTGAAGAAGGTAATGCTTTAACTGAGGTTTTTAGGGCCAAGGGTTGTTGACTAACTGGAGAAGAAAATAAGGGAAGTTCAAGCTGAGGAAATGGCATCTGTGAGATTGTACTAACATAAAACAACAAAACATACCCACCTCTACTATACAAATAATTGCACATGGCTGAGCAAAGGGTATATAGGAGGAATGAGTTGCAGGCAGAGAGAGAGCATGGGCGAGATATGGTAAGTTAAGGTATTTGGGGGTCTTTTGCCCTCTGCTTCAATAATCTTCCCACTGAAGACCTTAGAGAAATAAAAGCTTGAAGAAATTTATTATAATCCCTCCCTTAGCTATTTTGTTAAGTTTACCTTAACTCTTTTGTGGTTAATTATAAAGTTCTGTAGTGCTATCCCATGGAGAAAATATCTCTTAGTACCATAATGATGACCAAATGAGAGTAACCTAGATATTTTATCTTGTCGCTAATTATCATTACTTTTTACTGTACATAAATCTGTTCTATTGAGCTATTACTGGCAAATGTGTTATTAAGTAATTGAAGCAATGGTGGTATTACTCATGGAAAGGAAAGAGAGAGAGAGAGAAGGGTGATGAAAAGCAGTTACAAGAATGATTTTTATTGAAATAAACAGCAAGATTAATTATAAACCTACACTATGTGCATAGGAAAACCAAACTTTTTTTCTCTACTAGTCTTAGTACTTCACTTTTGACACCAGATGTGTAGGGGTTTCTCCCGCACAAAGCAGTTCTCCAATTCAACCAAAGTTAGTGCAGACTCTGTAGGTTAAGGGCTCAGTCCCACAAGATTGCCCCCAACTTCAGATGCCAGTTATAAGTAGTAGGTCCCTAGGTTACCCACAATTTCTGTCCAACTTGGCTACAAATTGGAGATTCTCATGTCCCCCTTCTTGAATTTGATAATTTGCTACAGCAGTTCACAGAACCCGGGAAAACAGCTTACTTACTGGGTTACCAGTTTATTCTGAAAAAATATGACTCAGGAACAGCCAGATGCAAGAGATGCATAGGGCAAGGTGTGGGGAAGGGGCGCAGAGCTTCCCCACCCTCTCTGCGTGCACCACCCTCTCAGCACCTCCACGTATTCAAAACCCAGAAGCTCTCTGAACCTTGTTGTTTTGGGTTTTTATGGAGGCCTCCTTATGTTGTATGATTGATTAAATCCTTGGCCATTAGTGATTAACTTAACCTTCAACCCCTTTTCCCTCCCTGGAGGTCACAAGAGTTTGGGCTGAAAGTTCCAACACTCTTATCACCTGGTTGGTTCACCTAGCAACCAGCTCCCATACTGAGGCTAGTTAGCATGCCCAAGCCTCCAAGTCATCTTATTAGCATACAAAAAGACATCACTTTGGAGATTCCAAGGGTTTTAGGAGCTGTGTTGCAGCAAACAGGGACAGAAACCATATATTTATATCTATATTTGTTGTGTCACACTACGAAAATGACAAAATTTATGTGAATACTTGAGAATTGTTTTGGATAATTAGTCATTCTGCTCTAACCATTTGTTAAAACTTTTCTCCAGTTAGCTATGTCAACCTTAAAATGAGTGACAGGGAGAATGACTCTCCAAAGCAAAGAGTTTATTTGGGAATAGCAGGGGACTACATTCTGGGATATGTGTGCTGTGATGGATCATAGGCATAGCAGAGGGACTTGGGGCAAAAGGGAGATTTTTAAGACAGAGAAGTCCACATAAGCTGATTTGAAACAAAGTCTGTAGATCACAGAAGCCCACTGTTGGCGTTTGTTCATTGGTGGAGAGACAGCCATTGCTAGGCAAGCATCCTGTGTAAGCAGCCTCTCTGGAGTACTGCAGTTTTGAGGAAGTTCTTGCAATAAGTCCTTTTTCTGGTCTATGTACAGGAATGTCTTGTGATAAGACCTGTTACAGGCATTTGTGCATGACTCCATTTTGTTAAGGTTTTGACGTAGTGACTACCTTTTGGTACTGGTAACTTACGTAGCTATTAAGTGGTTTCTTTACATTTTACCCCTTGTTCATCAGATAATGTAGCATTATACAGCCAAACAAATACCAGTATATCTTGGGTGCTGTAGACTATTTTGAAACGTGTAAATATGTATAGGGATATGATTTATTGATACTCAGGAGCAATTTTTTAAAACAAAACTCAGGATAATAAAAATCATTTTATATTAGATCTTCTGGTAAGTTTCAGCATAAATTGAAAAATGTACTTCTTTCCCCTTTAATGGTATTATTAGGAAGGGACCAAATCATTTTGGCTTTCCAGATTAATGGAGTATCAAGCAGAGAGAAAGCAATAGTATTCTCTTTACCTTCTTGAAGTGCCTTTAAATAGTTTTTGATCAATGGAATTTTCATTACGAGAATAATAGAACACACCTTTTACTTTCCACATCAGTGTAAAGCAGGAGTAGCACAGAAAACCCTAAACAGAGGAACCTGAACACATGAGGAATCCTGTACCATCTAACATAGTGGGATGGAGGAAATTGTGTAAATATACATCTCTGATGTATATAGTGTTTTGAGACTATATCTATTTTTGTGCCATCTGCCACTGGTCTCCAGACACTCCTCCTATTCTCTGCTTGACTCTTCCTATTCTCTGTGTTCTTCTAAATATTGTACATTTTCCTTTAGATCTGGCTGCTTATTCTAAAGATAGCTCTAGCAACCAGGTACAGTCAAATGTCACGTAATAAAAATCAGTTACATCTAGGAAGTATTTTAAAATTCAGCAACTGGAAAAGCTAATTTAAATCATTTGTCTACCAATAAGTCTGCTTAATTAGTCTGTGTCCCTGTTCAGAGCAAGCAGGGTAATGTCTTTGGCTTCATTAATTTAACTAACGTTTATAGATGGTATGCCTATGGTTTTTTTTTAATGCAGCTAGTGGGAAGGTAAGAGAGGTAATAGCTATGATACTGCTTAAACTGTATAAAGTGGAAAACAATTGAGATACAGTGAAGAACCATTAAAACTCTTAGGGACTAGGATAACCCAATCTAAAATTTTTTAAGTGTTTATGTCCTTCATTTTACATTTTGTATGTCTTACCTATATATTTTTTATTATTTCACACAGAACACCAACAGAATGATTTTTTATTCTTATATTAACTGTGTTTTTATAATGACCATATTAATACATTTATAACCAAAAACAGTGATTTTTCCACTGTTAAAAAAGATAACTTTAAACTGACATGAAAGCTCCCCTTTATGGTCTCCTGACTCCATTTTGTTAGGGTTTTGACATAAGTGACTACATTTTGGTACCGGCAACTTACACAGCTATCAAGTACAGTTTCTTTACAGTTTACCCTTTGTTGGAGTTGAGACATTTCTCACTTGTTCATCAAGTAGATACAAACTTTGCGTTGCCAAAATTCTAGTGCCAGCAAATGCCTTTGTCACATGGTGAGGAGCAAATAATAATAATCACTTAAACTTATAGTGCTTGAGATACATCAAATATAACCTACTTTGGTTTCATTATTCTGTTCAAACTAGAAGTGGCAGAAGAATATAAATCTTTCCAGAAAAGGAGATGATTATCCACTTTTAATTATTATGAAATATCATACAGGTGAGTTGAATTTGTATCTAGCCAGCTAAATTTATTTCCCCCCCACCTTTTTCTTTTTTTCTTTTTTAGAGATAGGATCTTGCTCTGTTGCATAATCACAGCTCACTGCCACTGCAACTTTGAACTTTGGAGCTCAAGTGATCCTCCTACCTTGGCCTCCCAAAGTGCTGGGATTACAAGGGGGAGCCACTGTGCCCAGGCTGAAGTAGCATACTTGAACAAATGAACTTGGAAGATAGGAGGTTGTGGCTGATGAGTGGGATGTATGAATTAGTAATTTTGGAGGCGGGGCAATTTCTGGTAATGACAAGATCTTTGGGCAGAGGTAATATTTAGGCAGCTGAGAGTCAGGAAATATAAGAATTGGGGCTAAGATGATCTTTGCTCATTAGCAGTTACTATACTTGAGTAGTTTGAGACCAGCCTGAGCAACATAGCTAGATCCTATCTCTACAAAAAATAGAAAAATTTGCCAGGCATAGCTCTTGAGTGCCCTATGTGTTTGAGAAACAGTGACAGTGTGCTTGTAAAGAAGTGAGTGATGGAGACAGGGCTAAGGGTTGGGGTATGGAGGGGGGAGAAGAACTGGATTATTTAGGGCCTTGTAGACCATTGTTGGAACTTTGCTTTTACTTTGAATGTAATGGGAAGCCATTGGGTTTTGAGCAGAGAGACACATAATTTGACTCACATTTTCTTCCCAACTTTTTATTATGAAAATTTCCAAACATTCAAAAAAGTTGAAAGAATAGTACAGTGAGTATCCATTTGCCCACTCTCTGGTTTTAGCAACTATTAACACTTTTGCCTTATTTGTTATATCTGTCTATTTATCTATTTTTGCTAAACCATTTGGAAGTAAGTTGCAGATATCACATACTTCATCCCTAAAGATAAGGATATTCTTTTATGTAACTACAGTACCACAATTTCATTTATTGGTTTAGACATCCATTAATGATTCTCGCTTTAATTTATCATTTCATTGGAGTTTGACTTACATTTGAAAAGATCTATTTGGCTACAGTATGGAAAATAGACTGAGTTTGTGGTAGGGGCAGATTCCAGTAATTAGACTGTCTGTCACAGGAGAGGGTTATAGCTGTAGTGATGGTGAGAAGTGGTCACAATCAATATATTTTGGAAAAAAAAGTCAACAGTATTTGCAGTACTTGTTGATATAAGATTGAGAAAGAAGGATTAAGTGTGACTTCAAGGGCTTTTGTCAATAAGTGGAATTGCCATTTGCTGAGATTGAGAAGACTGTGGGAGGAGTAAATTTTGGGAGCAGGAAATGAGGAATTTGGCTTTAGTCATATTAAGTTTAGAACGTATGTTAGACTTCCAAGTTGAGTCATTGAGTAAGCATGAGGAAATAGAGGCCTGAGCAGATGAGAAGTCTGGGCTAAAAGTAAGTATTATTAGGGAATAATAAGGAAATAGTCAGGTTTAAAGCCAGGAGACTAGATAGATCATCTAGAGAGTAGGTGTAGACAGAGACTAACCGAGATTGAAGGACTGAGCCGTGGGACATTTCAATGGTTAGAAATCAGGAACAGGAGGCGAAACCAGCAAAGAAGAATGAGAAGTACATCACTATTTAGTATAGAAACCAAGTAGTGGCCTAGAAAGTGTGTCAAGAAGGTGGGGAGAAATCAATTGTGACCAATGTTAGGTCAAATAAAATGAGATTTGAGAAATTATCATTAGATTGGCAAGTTATTGGTGACCTTGACAAAAACAGTTTCAGTGAACAGTCGGTTCAAGAGAAAACGGGAAGAAACGAAGTAAAGACAGTAAATGTAAACATTTGTTTCAAGGAATTTTGTTGCAAAGGGGAATGGTGAAAAAGGGAAATAATAGCCTTTTCAAATTTTTTAATGATTTTAAAAATTAGAGGTATCAAAAGCATGTTTATATACTGATAGAATAACCTGTTAGAGAAGGGAAAATGGATGATGCATGAAAGAATAGGGATCATTCCTGGAGTGCTGTCTTACAAAGAGTAAAGGATAAATGGGACAAATTTTGGTTGACCAGTGAGTATGTAGGAATTCTCCCTAAATACAAGGCTTATTGTTAGAGCCAGAAGTTCCCCTTTTCTATGAGAGCTGTCTCATATGTACAGCCAAGGCAAACTCCCTTGTTAGTTCAATGACAGTGTTATTAAAAAAACAAGGTAAACGACATTTAAAATCCTTTTTCTCTCTTTTAGTACTATGAGTATGTACTTAACAATTCCATTGACCTATTATTTTAAATCATGTAATACTCTTTAGAGAATACATTGAGATAAAGAATAATGTTATGGGAAATCTGAATTGCAGAATTACTATAGTATGAAAAAACTGCATTGGGTAAGAACTTACGACTCTTTAGAAAATGAGTAACTTGTAGCTAGGTTCTTAATTTAAATTCCTTCCTTATAGAAGAAAACCTCCTTATAAGGCCAATTTTATTTTCTTTCATTTAAAAAAAGCATTTTGATTGATTTTGAGAGACAACTCCTTGGTGCCTAAGGGCAAAATGCCTGATATTGAATCATGTGACCTTCAGCAAGTTACTATGGCTTCTGTGCTACAGTTTCCTCACCTATAATCGTATCTCTATCTCATAGAACTGTTTTGTAGATTAAATGAGTTATTAAATGAAAACCACTAAAATAGTGTCTGAAACATTATAAAGGTTGAATAAATGTTAGTTGGCTTTTTTTTTTTTTTTTTTTTTTTTTATTGGAGGAAAGAGCAAACCGAACTTTAAAAATAAAAGAAAAATGTATTTTTTTTTTTTTTTTTTTTTTTTTTTTTTTTTTTTTTTTTTGTTTTAGGCTGGTCAAGTGAAGCAGTGGGAGTAAGGAAGGAACAAAGGAATTGGTAACTGGTTGTGATCAACTTGTTATAAACACCACTGCACTCAGACCAGCCAAAATGCATTTTAAAGAGCTAAGAGATACCACCTCTTCCAGGAAATTTTCCTGGCCATCTTTTGGATATCTGTAGCATCCAGTTCATAAGTCTGTCTTACATTTTGTATTCAGATTATCTGCTTAACTAGTGAATCCTCCCAATAAGACCCTGAGATTGTTAAAAGACCATGTCTTATTAATTAATTCGTTCATTCAGTTGGCCAGTCATTCAGTCAATCAGCAAATATTTCAGAACTGCCATTTACCAGACACTAGGGATAGGCAGTGAGTAAAAAAAATAAGGTCCCTGCTTTCACTGCATTTGCGTTCTAAAGGAGGAAGCCAGACAATAAACCAAAACAAATGATATGATTACGTGTTTTGATAAAAGGCCTGGAGTGAGGGTAGGATTGATGGGTTGGTAGAGCACAAAGCAGATCCTCAAAAACATTCTGGAACTAATATTAATAAAACTAAGTATAGAAGATAAAAAGGATGAATTATAGCTGATAAAGAGTAAAATCCTACACAGTTACCACCATAGGAAATGGAAATAATGTGAACATTATTTATTATTTACTATAAATCAGGCATACAATACCAAATATCAGAGCTCTGTATATTAAGTACTATATATTAATAAAGTCACTTAATTCTTACAACCATCCCTGAAAGGTAGATAGTAGGCTCATTTTACAGATGACTAAAAAGTTTAAGAGTTTAAGTGACTTATTCAAGATCACACAGGTAGTAGGCATCAGAATGCAGATTTTAATACAGATTCAAAGTCAATGCTTTTAACTATGATGTTGGAGCTGGTAAAATCTTCTAGATAAGCAGATTATTTGGGGAAAGGATAGTGGTGTGCCTGTGAGAAAGATGTTTTAGATTTTTGGCAGAATTGAGTCTGTTGAAGGATAAACCTGTAAATCAGATTCAAAGCGTAAAAATGTCAGCCAGTAGTACAAAAATTGCTGCCCTCGTTAGAAGTAATTTCTCCCTCCTCTGATCTCCTATAGATTAGGACTATACTACTATACTACTTACTCTGTGTAATTGAACAAGATGCTCAACCTCTTTCAACTCAAATTTTTTTTGGTCGGATTTCTTCATTTGACAAATAAAGAAGATAGTACATGCCAAGCCTGCTGAATGAAATATGTAACAAAGACTTGTAAATTAGCATGATGTTTTAATTCTCTCAATGGACTATAAACTACTTTGGGGTAGTCATTGGGTTATATCTTCCTATGCTCCACAGCATAAGATCATCCTATGGTTTATGTTTACAGATAGTAACTATTAGTTGAATAAATATAATGATTCATTAGGGTTTTTACCTATTATAATGACCTGAAGCAAGAACATACAGGCTGGCATAGTTTTGTTAGTAATTTTGGTTATCTTGATACTGCTGAGTTCACCTGACCTGTACCTTGGATTTTAATTATAATAAAACACTTTATGCTTCTGAGAACCATTTTAGTTCATTTTTAGCAGGCTTGCCTTATACATAAACAGTTTGGCAGAGAGTAGAAATGTGATATAGTGAGTGGAAGCAGTTGGCCTGCTGACGTAAGAACACCCCGAGTTTGTGATGCTTAGCTGTGGGTACAGCTGAGATACCACGCCATATGCTGTACAATATTCTTTAGAAATATGTGGATGTTAACTGTCAGAACTACAACTAGCCCATAGACTCTGGTCTTCTAAGTTAAAGAATACTGTATGATATGATTTGGCACCATTTGTATTATTTGAATAACATATGCCCCTATCAAATCTGAGAAATTATGTTTAAATATATAGCCCTTCGTATTTAAAAATGACACCATTCCAAAGTTGTTTATTTGAGGGTGTCCATTCCATAAGGTACACATTCAAAAATGAGGCTTAATTTCCTTCTTTGACTCTGATCATATTAATTCCCTCTATTTTTTTCCTGTTTGTTTCTGCTTTTTACTTGTTTGTTTAAGACTCCATTTTTTTGGAACAGTTTTAGGTTCACAGCAAAATTGAGAGAAAGGTATATCCCATGTACCCACTGCACTCACACATGCATGACTTCCATCATTATGTGCATGTCCCACCAGAGTGGTACATTTGTTACAATTGACGAACCTGCATTGACACATTATTACCATACAAAACCCATAGTTCACATCAGGCTTCACTCTTGGTGTTGTACATTCTATGGGTCTGGACAAATTTATAATGACATATGTCTACCATTATAGTATACAGACTATTTTTACTGCCCTGAAAATCCTGTGTGCTCTACCTATTCATCCCTCTCTGCCTCCTAACCTCTGGCAATCAGTGATCTTTTTATTGTCTCCTATAGTTTTGCCTTTTTCTAGAATGTCATATTGTTGGAATCATGCAGTATGTAGACTTTTCACATTGGCTTCTTTTATTCAATAATATCAAATAAATGAGTTTGATTGCTGATTTTTTTTAGTGCTGAATAATATTCTATTCCTAGGATATACTACAGTTTACTTATCCATTCATCTGCTGAAGGACATCTTGGTTACTTCCAAGTTTTGGCATTTTGAATAAAGCTGCTGTGAACACTCATGTGCAGGTTTTTGTGTGGGAATAGGTTTTCAACTCATTGCTGGATTGTATAGTAAGAGTATATTTAGTTTTGTAAGAAATTGCCAAACTGTCTTCCAAAGTGGGTATACCATTTTGCATTCTCACCAGCAATAAATGAGAATTCCTGTTGCTCCACATCCTTTTTTTTTATTTTCACCATTCTAATAGGTGTATAGTGAGTGATACGTCATAGTTGTTTTAATTTGCATTTCCCCGATGACATATTATGTAAAGCATCTTTTCATATTCTTATTTGCCATCTGTATATCTTTGGTGAAGTCTTTGTTAAGGTCTCTAGTTCATTTTTTAATCATGTTGTTTGTTTTTTTATTGCTGAGATTTGTAAGTTCTTCGTATATTTTGGATAACAGGTCCTTTTTTTGAGACAAGGTCTCATTCTGTCACCAGAATAGAATGCAATGGCATCATCATAGCTCACTGCAACCTCAAACTCTTGGGTGCAAACAATCCTCCAGCCTCAGCCTCCCGAGTAGGTGGGACTATAGGTATATGCCACCATACCCAGCTAATTTTTATATTTTATGTAGAGACAGGGTCTCTCTGTGTCGCTCAGGCTGGTCTTGAACTCCTGGCCTCAAGCAATCCTCCCGCCTCTGCCTCCCAAAGTGCTAGGATTACAAGCATGAGCCACCTTGCCCAGCCTGGATAACAGGTCTTTATCAGATGTGTCTTTTGCAAATATTTTTGCAAATATTTTCTCTTTTGGATGTGTCTTTTGCAAATATTTTCTCCCAGTCTGTGGCTTGTCTTCTCATTATCTTGATAGTGTCTTTTTGCAGAGCACAAGTTTTGCATTTTAATGAAGTCTAGTTTATCAGTTGTTTCTTTAATGGATTATGCCTTTGATGTTGCATCTAAAAAGTCATTGCAAGGCTGGGTGCAGTGGCTTACATCTATAATCCCAGCACTTTGGGAGGCCAAGGTGGGAGGATCGCTTGGGGCCAGGAGTTTGAGACCAAATTTTGTCTCTACAAAAATAAAAAAAATTTAAAATAATTAGCTGGGCATGGTGGCACACACCTGTAGTCCCAGCTACTCAGGAGGCTGAAGCAGGAGGATCGCTTGAGCCCAGGAGTTCAAGGCTGCAGTAAGCTACGATAGTGCCACTACACTCCAGCCTAGGTGATAAAGCAAGACCCTGTCTCAAAGGAAAAAAAAGGTCATCATGAGATCCAAGGTTATCTAGATTTTTCTTCTGTGTTATCTTCTAGAACTTTTATAGTTTTGCTGGTTGTATTTAGGTCTACGATCCATTCTGAGTTAGTTTCTGTGGTGGGTGTACGATCTGTGTCTAGATTTATTTTTTTGCATGTGGATGTCCAGTTGTTCCAGCACCATTTGTTGGATTTGTTGAAAAGGCTGTATTTCTACATTGTATTGCTTTTATTCCTTTGTCAAAGATCAGTTGACCATATTTGTGTGAGTCAATTTCTGAGCTCTCTAGTCTATTCCATTGATCTATTTGTCTATTCTTTTGCCACACTGTCCTGATTACTATAGCTATATAGTAAGTCTTGAAGTTGGGTAGTATTAGTCCTCCGTTGTTGTTCTTCTCCTTCAATTTTGTGTTGGTTAATGTGGGTCTTTTGCCTCTCCATATAAACTTTAGAATCAGTTTGTCAATATCTACAAAGTTACTTTCTGGGATTTTGATTGGGGTTCCATTGAATCTATAGATCAGTTGGGAAGAACTGACATATTGATAATATTGAATCATCCTATCCATGAACATGGAATATATCTCCATTTTTTTAGTTCTTGTTTTATTTTTTTCAGCAGAGTTTTGTAGTTTTCCTCATATAGATCTTGTACATATTTTGCTATATTTGTGCCTAAGTATTTAATTTTGGGGGTGCTGGTATATATGGTATTATATTTTTAATTTCAATTTCTATTTGTTCATTACCAGCATATAGGAAAGTGATTGATTTTTGTATATTAACCTTGTCTCCTGCAACCTTGCTATGATTGTATGTTAGTTCCAGGAGGTTTTTTGTTGATTCTTTAAGATTTTCTACATGGATAGTCATATCATCTATGAACAAAGAGTTTTATTTCTTTCTTTCCAATTGGTACACATTTTACTTCTTTTTCTTATCTTATTGCATTAGCCAGAACTTAAAGTATGATATTGAAAAGTAGTGAGAGGGGACATCCTTACCTTGTTGCTGAACTGTTAGAAAGCTTCTATTTTCTCACCATTTTTTTTTTAAATTGAGATAGGGTCTCACACCATTGCCCAGGCCAGAGTGCTGTGGCATCGTCATAGCTCACTGCAACCTCAAACTCCTGGATTCCAGCAGTCCTCCTGCCTCAGCCTCCCAGGTAGCTGGGACTAAAGGTGTGTGCCAACACACCAAACTAATTTTTCTTCTTTTTTAAGAAAGAGGATCTCACTATGTTGCTCAGGCTGGTCTCAAACTCCTGGCCTCAAGCAATCCTCCTGCCTTGGCCTCCCACAGTGCTAGGATTGCAGGCATGAACCACTGTACCTGGCCCATTAATTGATTTTTGATTGTTGAACTGGTCTTGCATACCTGGGATAAATCCCACTTGGTCATAGTGTATATAATTCTTTTATTTAATTATGTACAATTTATACTTGTTGGATTTGATTTGTTAACATTTTGTTGAAGATTTTTGCATCTATGTTCATGAGAGATATTGGTCTGTAGTTTTCTTTTCTTGTAATATCTTTGGTTTTGGTATTAGAGTGATGGTGGTCTCATAGAATGAGTTAGGGAGTATTCTCTCTGCTTCTATCTTCTTTGAAAGAGATTGTAGAGAATTGGTGTAATTTATTCCTTAAATATTTGGTATAATTCCCCAGTGAACCCATTTGGACCTGATGCTTTATATTGTGGAAGATTATTAATTATTGATTCAATTTCTTTACTAGATCTTGACCTATTTGGATTGTTAATTTCTTTGTGTGTGAATTTTGGCAGATGGTGTCTTTCAAGGAATTGGTCCATTTCATCTGGGTCATCAAATTTGTAGGCATAGAATTGTTCTATATTCCTTTTATTATCCTTTTAATGTCCATAGGGTCTGTAGTGATGTCCTTTCCTTCATTTCTGACATTAGTAATTTATGTTCTCTCTCTTTTTTTTTTTTTTCAGTTAGCCTGGATAGAGGCTTATTGATTTTATTGATCTTTTCAAAGAACCAGCTTTTAGTTCCATTGATTTTTCTCTATTGATTTCTTGTTTTCAATTTCATTGATTTCTGCTCTAATTTTTATTATTTCTGTTCTTCTGCTTATCTTGGTTTTAAGTTGTTCTTCTTTTTCTAGTTTCCTAATTAGAAGCTTAGATGGTTGTTTTTAGATTTTTCTTCTTGATATGGTTTGGACGTTTGGTACCTCCAAATATCACGTTGAAATTTGATCCCCAGTGTTGGAGGTGGGGCCTAGTCGGAGGTGTTTGGGTCATGAGAGTGGATCCCTCATTAATGGCTTGGTGCCCTCTCTGTGATGAGTGAGTTCTCATTTTATTAGTTTATGAGAGAGCTGGTTGTTTGTAAGACAACCTCCTCCCTCTCTTTGCTCCTTCTCCCACCATGTGACTCACCGGCTTGCCCTTTGCCTTTAACCTTGATTGGAAGCTCCCTGAAGCCCTCACCAGAAGCAGATGCTGGTGTGATGCTTCTCATACAGTCTGCAGAACTGTGAACCAAATAAACCTCTTTTCTTTGTAAATTACCCAGCCTCAGGCATTCTTTTACTGCAGCACAAAACAGATTAATGCTTTTTTCTAATATGTGCATTTAATGTTATCAATTTCCCTTTAAGCACTACTTTTGCTGTATCCCACAAATTTTGATAAATTGTGCTCTTTTTCATTTAGTTCAAAATATTTTTAAATTTCTCTTGAGATTTCTTCTTTGACCCATGTGTTATTTAGAAGTATGTTGTTTAATCTTCACATATTTTAGGATTTTCCAGTTATCTTTCTCTTATTGATTTCTAGTTTAATTCTACTGTGGTCTGAGAGTAGATACTATATGATTTCTATTCATTTAAATTCGTTAATGTTTATTTTATGGTCCAGAATGTAGCCTGTCTTGGTGAATGTTCCATGTGAGGTTAAAAGAATATGATTCTGCTCTTGGATGAAGTACTCTATAGATGTCAGTTATATCCAGTTGACCGATGGTGTTATTGAATTCAACTATGTTATTACTGATTTTCTGCCTGCTGCATTTTGTCCCTTTCTGATAGAGGGGTGTTGAAGTCTCCAACTATAATGATGTGTTCATCTGTTTTTCCTTGAAGTTCTACCAACTTTTGCCTCACATATTTTGTTGTAGGCACATACATATTAAGGATTATTATGTCTAATGGAGAATTGACCCCTTTATATAATGTGCCTCATTAGCCCTGATAACTTTCCTTGCTTTGAAGTCTACTCTGTCTGAAATTAATATAGCTACTTCTGCCTTCTTTTGATTAGTGTTAGCATAATATATCTTTCTCTGTCATTTTCTTTTAATCTATGTGTCTTTATATTTAAAGTGGATTTTTTTTTTTTTTTTGAGACAAGGTCTTGCTCTGTTACCTAGGCTAGAGTGCAGTGGTGTCATCATAGCTCACTGCAACCTCAAACTTCTGGGCTCAAAGGGTCTTCTTGCCTCAGCCTCCTGAGTAGCTGGGACTACAGGAACATGTCACCACATCTGGCTAATTTTTCTATTTTTTGTAGAGACAGGGTCTTCCTCTTGCTCAGGATGGTCTCAAACTCATGGCCTAAAGCAATCCTTCTGCCTTGGCCTCCCAAAGTGCCAGGATTATAGGCATGAGCCATTGTGTCTGGCCGTAAAGTGGATTTCTTATAGACGATATGGTTGCATCTTAGTTTTTGATTCACTCCGACAATTTCTGTCATTTAATTGGTGCTTTTAGACCATTAACCATTAAAGTTATTATTGATAAAGTTAGATTAATATCTATCATATTCGTTACTGTTTTCTATTTGTTGCCCTTGTTCTATGTTCCTATTTTTGTCTTATCTATTTCTGCATTTTGTGGTTTTAAATTGAGCGTTTTATGATTCTATTTTCTCTTTTTTAGCATTTAAGTTATACTTCTTTTTTTTTCTTGCTTTTTTTAGTGGTTGCTCTAGAGTTTGGAATATATATAGTATACAGTTACAACTAATCCAAACCCACTTTCAAATAACACTATACCACTTCACAGGTATTGTGAGTATATTAGGTCTTTAAATATGAAATGTCCAATTTCTAATCAAAAGTATAGTTTATTATATCTCAAACAAGAAACAATGCAATTAATCAAAGTATGTGCCTAAACTATCAACGCAATGCAATATATCAATGTAGCAAAACTGCACTTGTATCCCATGAATATACACAAATAAAAATAAATTTAGAAAATAAAAATTAAAAAAATAGGCATTTAGTAACGCGATCGTAAGGTGTGGAGGGAGGGGAAGCATCCTATAGTCCTATGATTAGTGAGCCTATACCTCTGGACTACGAACTTCACACATTTCTCAGATTTTGTTTTGTTTACTCTTTCCCCTTAGGTGGCATAGGAATGCTAGAGGGGGTTGGCATTGGATATTTCCTTTCCCCCAACTCAGTTAGGCTCCGATAAACCTGAGTAGGTTAGACTCTGGTTAACTAGTTTCTCCTGAAGGTGGACCTTGTTAAGAAGAACAGAGTGTTCTGCCATATTTCAACGTGGTTCCTTTTCCCCTCCTCTTGCCAGATGCATGAGGGGGTTTTTCTCTGATATTTTTCTGTGAGGACCTGGTAGAGCTCAGGAGATAAACCTCATAAAAGTATGGGCTCCCTTCTGGCTGGGTCATCCTAGAGTTTTTAACTCTCAGATTTTTCCATACGCAGCCTACAGCAGTTTGTCAATTACAGTTGAGGTTTTTCTATCCCCACATTGCTTCCTATGGAGTTCTCTGCTCGGGTATGTTGTGATTCTCTGTATACACCTATCTTTCTCTCTAATTTTAGGAGCGCCTGTGACCCCACTTCTCTTAAGGATCTAAGAAGAGTTGTTGATTTTTCAGTTTGTTCAGCTTTTTACTTGTTACGATGGAGTGGCCCCTTCCAGGCTTCTTAGAAGTTGAAGTAAAACTGGAAGTCTTCCCTCTATTTTTAAGATAATTCCTTTTAAGATAATTTCTTTCCTCTGTTTTCATTGAAACACAGGAATAGGGAATAATGTTTAACCACCTTCCTGTGTTCTACTGGATAGTGAGGATCTTAGTAAAGATGGAGTGGGTTTGAAGGCTGTTCTGCTGCATTTTAAAATACATTTACTGGTTAATAATGATATCTGAAATTGCAACACTAGAAGTTTATTCCTTTGGTTTAAGGTTTTGTTCTTGTTAAAATGCAGATGTCCCTAGAGGATTTTTCTTTTGTCTGTTTTTAATATAAAGTCATCTGTTCATTCAACAAATACTTATTGAGAGCCTTCTATATACTAGGTGCTGTTCTAGGTGCTAAAGGTAAAGCAGTGAACAAAACTGAGTCCCTGTGGAGGGCGTAAGAGGGAGACAGACAATCATTCACAAATCAGTAATGAGAAAGATAATAAGGAGGTATTTTTTGAAGAAAATGAGTAAGAAAATCTTCTCTAATGTTATATTTGAGAAGAGACTTGAAGGAAGTGGGGGTATGAACCATATAAATATCTGAAGAAAAATCATTCCAGGCAGAGGAAATGATGCAAAATGCAAAGGGCCCAAAGTAAGTGCATAATTAGTATATCTGAGGAATAACAAGGAGGCCAGTGTGACTGGAATGGATTGAGGAAACAGTAGAATTGTAGGAGATGATTAGTGTGATATTATGATTTATAACAAAAAATAATACATTTGGTCTTTGTCCCCATCTCCTGACACGCAGCTCTAAAACTCTTGGAATCTCCAAGGTGATAAGCGTTTCGTTGTATGCTAAATGAGATGACTGTTGACCGGTAGTTTCTAGATGGCTTCAGGATGGGAGGTCTGATTGCTGGGGGAACCAACCACAGGATCAGAGTGTTGGAACTTTCAGTTTCACGGGCAGGGGAGAGGGGGCTGAAGGTTAAGTAGATCACTAATGGCCAATGATTCAATCAGTCAGGCCCATATAATGCAGCCTCTATAAAAACCCAGAAAAGGACTGGGTTCAGAGAGCTTCCGGGTTGGCGAACAAGAACACTTTGTTGTCCTGGGAAGGGTAGTGCACCCTAACTCCACAGGGACAGATGCTCCTGTGCTTGGGACTATTCCAAATCTCACCCTTTGTGTCTCTTCATCTGGATGTTCATTTGCATCCTTTAAAATATCCTTTGTAATAAATCAGCAATAATAAGTAAAGTGTTTGAGTTTTGTAAGCTGCTCTAGCAAATTAATTGAACCCAAGGAGGGGGTCATGAGAACCCCCAATTTATATCGAGTTGGTCAGAAGTATTGTTCACAACCTGGGACTTGCAACTGGCATCTGAAGTGGGGCAGTCTTGTGGGATTGAGCCCTCATTTAACCTGTGGGATCTGACAATGTCTCCAGGTAGATAGTGTCAGAACCGATTGAATTATAGGGCATCCAGTTGGTATCTGCTAGAGAATTGCTTGATGTGTGGGGAAAAAAACCCCACATGTCTGGTGTCAGAAGTAATAGGTTAAGTGTTAAGAGTAGGAAAAACAGTTTGGTTTTTCCTGTGTCTTATGGTCAGCAAGGTAATGAATGAGTTTATAAGCCTCCAGCCTTGAGCAGAGTTTTTAAAAAATAAACTTTTTAGTTTTGGATAATTTTAGGTTTACAGGACAGCTTCTAAGATAATATTCCCATCTACCTCTTACATATCCGCTGATGTTAGCATCTTACATTATTGTGGTACATTTGACAAAACTAAGAAACTGACCAGCACTGGTTCATTACTATTAATTAAATTTTTTCCCATCAGTTTTTTTACTAGTGTCCTTTTTCTGTTCTAGGATCCAATCTGGCGTACTACATTGCTTTTCATCATCGTATTTCCTATTCTTTTGTGATCTATGACAGTTGCTTAGTCTTCCCTTGTTTCCTATGAGCTTAATAGTCTTAAGGAGCTCTGGCTGGATGTTTCATAGAATGTTTTGCAATTTAGGTTTATCTGATAATGTTTTCCAAAAGCCTAAACTTGGGTTATGGGCTTTTGGGAAGAATACCACAGAGGTAAAATGCCCTTCTCCAAGGGGTAGAGTTAACCCCCATCTCCAGCCTTGAGTGTGGGCTGACTTACTTCCAAGAAAAAAAAATATGAAGAAAGCTGGCAAACACTACCTTAACCAAGTGATCAAGGAACAAATTTTGATATAGAGATAACATGTGAACAAGACCTGATCTTAGAGAAAGCTTTTCCCACTGTATCATTTTCCGTAGACTAAACTCACTAAAAAGTACACATAATCTGTGGCAAAATTAATGTAAATTTTTGACACTTCTCATTATCTTCCACAACTATTTATTACTTAGTACCAAAGATTGTTGTTGTCATTTTGTAGTGTTCTTATGGAGGGTAGGGGACAGAGAGAGAGAGAGAGAGAGAGGAGGGGGGAGGCTTTGACTGTTTGTGTCTGTTTTTGTAGTAATCTACAAGTATACCATATCAGTGGTTGCAATGACCAAAAACTGTATTGAATCACATATGGTCAATAGATTGTTAATTTGTAAAAGCCCTAAATCTTACATCTTGATAACTCTTATTCAACTTACAGTTGGCTGTATTAAGCTCTATTATTATAGCCAAAAAATAAATAGTTTTATTTTTGTTGCACATTTAAGAGATTGTTAAATGTTTATCTCTATTAAAATACATTGTAGCTAACTTACTTTGCAATGTGGAATGGAATTAATTATTGGATTAGTAGATTGAAGATCTGTGTTCTAGGTCCCATCCCATTACTTCCTAAATATAACTAGGGCTACTTCACTTAATTTTCTCATCTATAAAATGGGAATAATCATATTAATACCCTATCTTTAGCTATGCCTTCTATTCAACATGTATTTTCAGAGGTTCTCCACTTGCATAGATTTTAAAGGTCATTAAATAATTTGGAAAAAAAGTTTCAAATAAAATATTCCTAATAATTAAGCAGCTCTTAGCTGCTCCTTACAGGTTGTCGTAAAGATTAAAAGAGATCATGTACATAAAGACAGTATCTGGCACATAAGAGATCATGTACATAAAGACAGTATCTGGCACATAATAAATTTTCAATAAACAGAAAATAGCTGGTAGAGGTAGAATTTTCCATTGCCATGTTTCCCTGATCCTATTTTAATAAATACTCAAGTAAGCCTTGTTCATTCTCCATGAGCCTTTGCTTATGATTTCCTGTCACTAAAGAAATTATAACTCAAGAAATTAAGGAAGCTAACTAATCAGATGTTAGGGATACTACGGAGGGAATTCCTACCTGCAAATTGAAAGTTGACTAGATGACTTTTGTTGTTCCTTCCAATTCTTTGATTTTGTTTTAATACTCATACTATCCCACATGGTTTGGTATGGGCTAATGGAGATAATATATGTGAAAACCCTTTGTAAACATAAAGGACTATACAAATATGTGAGATTATCATATACCACTAGTAAGCTAGTTAACAGAGATTCCCTCAGTAACTGTAAGAACTATCTGTATTCACTGGAAATTAATAGGTTCACTTAACGTGTTGAGTTTTTCTTCCGCTGAGGCTTAGAATTTATTATTATTATAATTATTGCTGTTGTTTGTTATCTATTTATGTTTGTTTTCCTAGGTAGAATATTATAGCACTTTTTTATATAGTATACATTTTCCCATTTCTTCTACTCTGTTTACTCTGTGACAGTTTTTCCTAAGGCAATGCCCAGATATGTTATTGTGGTTAAGGTTATAATTGAGCATTTCCATTACAGAGACATCTTCCTGAAATCCATTTTGCAACAGACAATAGCTCTGCAATCAGATTTACTCAGCTTGATGCCGCCACTCTTGGTTTAACTTAAGCAGCACAGAACAAATTTTATGGTGAATTCAGAAGGGAAGCAAAAGCTGGGAAGTAAAATGATTTTGAACCCTGCTGTATTATCTACTGCCAACTATTTCTTCTTCTCATTATGAGAATAACACATACAGTGTACTGTTGTGGTTCTTCTCCATAAAAAAAGTTTTACAATCCATCAGTTTTTTCTTTTTTTCATTTACTGACCCTATCAGATCTTTTCAAAGCCAAACCATAATTTTATTCTCTAGTTTCCTATGGAGTAGCATTTAAAGAAAAATCACAGTAAATTACTCTATTCTTAGTTGAATTTTATTTTACTGCTGTGAATGAAAGCACTTTCCTAGATATTTTCCATAGAATTTCTAAAAATAGTTTCTCAGATCTTTCTCAGTATTGGAAGCCAGGCTGGGATTCTCATTTTGTCCCTGGTTGCTGTATTTTGTTACTTTGCCTGCCAGCATTCTTATTTCTTCCCCCCCCCCCCCCCCCCCCCCCCCCCGCTTTTGTTTTTGTTTTTGTTTTTTTTCTTTTTCTTTTAGTTTATTTTCTGAATTTAACAGTGGGGAATCCATTTGACTGTGCTCACAGCAGGTAATAAGTACTATGGTAGTCACTGGATTGGTTTATTTGGATGGTTGAAAGAATAAGAGGGTAATTAAGCTTTTCTGAAGCTGCCAACTGTATTGGAGGGTTGGTGTATATTTAAGGCTTATTTAAAAATAGTTCCTTCAGAAACTGAACTATTTAACCAGTAGAATTTCTAAGGGCATATTCCTTCATCAGGTAGAGATTACTTAGATTACTGGAATTCGTATCAAATCAAAGATGAAAATCCTCTTTCATATAAGGCTACATTTAATGCTATACTCTCATTCAGATTTATAATGTTTAACTTATGATCTTTAGTAGGGTCCTTTTTACCTAACATGAATTCTGAAAAATAGCTTTTTAAAACAATATATGCTTTAAAAATGCAGACTTCTAAAACACTGAATAAGAAATATTTATTCAGATACTTTCAAAGATGTGTATTTATCCATAATGTTTGCTTCTTGAACCTCAAATCTGAATCTAGATAAAATACAGAGAAGAGATTATTTTTATCAGCTACAATGATGAGGCCTAAAATTTTATCTAAAAAACCTGGGATGTTGGTATCTTTAAAACTGCAAGTATTCTATATTGAACCATAAATGGAAGCAGAGCTGTAGCCTTCAGATTCATAATTTTCACAGCGGTTTGATTCAGAGTGCTATCAAAAGGTAATTTAAGTTTAATTTGAAAGCAAAGAAGTGCCTGAAGGTTTATGGCTCTCAGAAGATAATGGGTAGGAATAGTCATTGTGTGTGAGAGAAGAAAGAACATCATGAGAGGAATGTGGCGTTTAGAAACATGTACTAAAGCTAGCAGAAGAATAGCAATTGATAGATGGAAAGAGGCAATGTAGGGAAGTATAGAATCATTGAACTTGAGAGGTCTTTTCTTTTTTTCTTTTTTCACATCCTGTGGATGGTGAGCAGAGAGGTCTTGAATAGTTAACCTTCAGCTTTCATCCATTTATCCAATAAATATTTATCGTGTGCCTTCTATGTGCTTCTTGGCACTGAAGTTTTAAACAGTGAATGACACGACTTGCCTGATTTTAAATGTTCAATTTTGGGAAGTACTCAGGGACTGCTGTGCAGTCAGATGGCTGCTGAGACAAACGCTTCCTTGGGCTAGTCTCCACTGTCATGGGGAGATACATGCGGTTGCCTTTGCTTGGCCTTGGTCCTCACAGTTCCAAAAAGAAACAGGATCTTGATAAGCTCTATGAGTTGAAGTCCAAAGCTCAGCAGATTATGAACCAGTTTGGCCCCTCTGCCCTAATCAACCTCTCCAATTTGTCGTCCATAAAACTGGAACCAGTCAGCACCCCTCCCACAAGGCTCCATGGCCTATAGCACTACAGTGATAAGATACCAGCCACTCCTGGGACAGGAGGTCATCTTAGGTGTTGACATAAGAAGGTATTGACGAGGAAGAAATTAGAGGACTTAGTAAGAGAAGTGGATCCTAATGAGCAGTTGGATGAAGATGTGCAGGAGATGCTGCTGCAGATTGCTAATGATTTTATCAAGAGCGTGGTGACAGCAGCCTGCCAGCTTGCTTGGCATTGCAAGTCCAGCACCTTGGAAGTGAAAGATGTCCAGCTGCATTTAGAGCGCCAGTGGAACATGTGATTCCCAGGATTTGGCTCTGAAGAAATTTGACCCTACAAAAAAGCTTGCACCATAGAAGCTCACAAACAGAGAATGGCATTGATCTGAAAAACAACCAAGAAATAAACACACAGAAAGGTCAGGGAATGGATGTGAATATATTCGGAGATCCTTGAGCTGAGACCTTAGCCATCTTGTCCTTGGAACTTTTTTTTAATGCTTTACAGAGAAGCATATATTTTTTATTAACAGTGCATTAATATCTATAATGACTGAGAGGATCTTCCAAAAGAATAAAGCCTCCTAGCCTCCCCAGAACAAAACAAAAAAACACTTTCAATTTTGAAATAATTTTAGATTTACAGCAGAGTTGAAATGATAGAGAGTTCCTGTATGTCCCTTCTCCCAGGTGATACAGGATTATGGTACATTTATCACAACTAAGAAATTAACATTGGTGTACTGACTTACATTTTTTAAGGACATCTCTGGCTCTTGTGGGCAGGATAGACTATGGGGTGGGTGGGACATGGGGAGACCAGTAGTGGTTAATGACATTAATTCAGGTGAAGCTCAATGATGGTTTAGGATAGGGAGGTATCTATGAAAGTGGTAACAGGCAGTCAGATTTTGAAGATAGAACCAAGAAGATTTGCTGATGGATTGGATTTAGGGTGTGAGATAAAGAGAGGAATAAAAAATGACTCTAGGGTTTTTGGCCTGAGCAAATGGAAAAATGGAAGGAATTATTTACTGAAATAAGGAATTTTATAGGAGAAAAAGTTTGGCAAAAAGGAGGTTGGGAATCAGGAGTTTATTTTGGGACATGTTAATAAGTTCGAAATGCACATTAGATATCCAAGAGTAGACAATGGATATCCAAGATATCCAAGAGTAGCTGCCTGGGGTTCAGGTGAGAGGTTTGGACCAGAAATATATAGTTGGGAGGCATCAGCATATAGATAATACATAAAGCCATGAGACATGATGAAATCTATTAAATGGGTATAGATAGAGAAGAAGTCAAGGACTAAACCCTGGGCACTACCATTTCTAGAGATCAGGAAGAGAAAGAGAAACCAGCAAAAGAGATCAAAAGGAGCACCTAATGAAGTATTGAAATAGAACCATGAAAAGTGGTGACCTAAAAGTGAAACAAAAAGATTTCAAGATGGAGAAAAAGGATCACCTTTTTCAGACACTGATGATAGTGCAAATAAAACGAAGATGAGAATTGACAGTTGGATTTGGCAACATGGAAGCCATTGTGGTCGTAATAAGAGCAGTTTCAGAGAAACGGAACTATAGCCTGATTGGAGTGAGTTTAAGAGGCAATGGGAATAGAGAAAGTAAAGACAGCAAGTACAGATTGCTCTTTTAAGTTTGTTTGTAAAGGGCAGCAGAGAAATGAGACATTGACTGGGGTGGTGAGATGTTGGTCAAGAAACCTGTATTTTAACATTAGAAACACTGTATGCAGATGGAAATGACTAGTAGAGAGGGAAAATTGATAACATAAGAGAGAACGACAATTGCAGGAGTGATATCCTTGGTTGGTGAGAGGGGATAGAATCCAATGGATAAGTAGAAGAGATGGCCTTAGAACGGATGATGGATAATTTTGCCATTGTATAGGAAGAAAGAGTGTATGGGTACAGATGCACATAGTTTAGTAGGTTTGGTGATGAGAGATTATGTGAGTTCTAATTTCTGTTTCTTCAATGAGAAAGAGAGGGAAGGAGAAGAGACTAAGTTGACTAAAAAATACATATAGTAAGTTAAACAATAAAAGACACACTTAAAGTTAGTAGTTATAAATTAAAGGAAGATAAGTCATTGTTTAAATTTTACTTTGGTCACATTCGGCTGTTTGGATGCTGCCTTAAGTAAGAAGACAGTTGGATTTCACCAGAGTTTTACAAAGTAAGTTTGGCAGAGGGATAGAGAGATAAGGGATTTGAGAGTTTATGCAAGGGAGTGATTGTAATGATGAGCCAAAGAAGGTGGTTAGTGAAGATTGAAGAGAAAATGGATTTAATGTCCTGATGGAGTTAAAATTGTTGAAGTCCATGTACTACAGGGAGTGGGCTGGAAAGACAGGAGTTATAGGAGGAGAGTGGGATGCTTGAAATGGAGATTATGAAAGTAGTTAAGTTATTGGTAAGACATGGCCTAGGGCATGATCTTGGGAGTGGATGGCTGAGTTAAGGTGGAAGACAAGATTGTTGGAGATGAGGAAGTCAAGGAACAGAGATATCTGAGCACTGGAAGGATCATCTGTGTAGATACTGAAATAACCAAAAGTTTTTAAAAGAGTTGTGGTGGAGGGAGTGATAGTAAGGTAGGTGCTAAAATATTCAAGCAATGAGGCCATATGATGTGGAGATGTGTTGAAGACTATAATTGTAGTGGGTAGTGAATGATAAATCCAATAGCATTAGTTTCAAAGGGTTTTTAGAGATAAAAGAGGTGCACTGATCTGTAGGTGGCAATAAAGAGCAAGGAAGACACCTAACCTACCACAAGGCCAGATAATCTGAGGGTTGAAAGAAAACTGGCACTACCTGAGAGGGCTCCAAGGAAAATGATATCTTTAAGGGAGTCAAGTATCAATCAGTGTAAGAAGGTAAAAGGAATAAAATGCTCAGAGAAGAGGCTGAAGATAAGGGATTTGCTGATGACAGACCTCTTGTCCCAGAGAGCAGAGTAGAAGGGTTGGGGAGGAGGGATATAGGTCTAGATCAGTTTAAGGGATGTATAGAGCTTAATGGAGATGAGAGACTGTGATATAAGGGATTACCTGGGAGATGGTGGCTTCATATGGTGATTGAGATATAAGGCATGATTGTATTGAGTCTTTTTTTTTCAAATTGAGATACAATTTCACTATTTGGCCCAGGCTGGAGTGCTGTGGCTATTCACAGGCACAATCATTGCTGACTATAGCCTCGAGCTCCTGGGCTCAGGTGATGCTCCTGCCTCAGCCTCCCGAGTACCTGGGATTAAAGGTGTGAGCTACTGTGCTTGGATTGATTGGGTTGATTCTTAAAGGACGTGATTTTCAATCCCAGCCACTATGTTACCTATGACATCTAAATAACTCGTATAGGCTGAGCAGTGGCTCACTCCTGTAATCCTAGCACTTGGAGAGGCCGAGGCTGGAGGATTGCTTGAGGAGTTTGAGGTTGCAAGTGAGCTATGATGACACAACTGCTCTCTGGCCCTGGCAACAGAGTGATACCCTATTGAAAAATAAATAAATAAATGAATAAATAAATAGCTCATATAATAGAAACTGTCAGACTCTGTTCATGCCATTTATTTATTCATAAAATCATGTAATATCATGATTAAAAATTCAAGTAATACAGAAAAATGAAAAGTATAAAGTACCTGCAACTTTTTATTCCTACTACCCCAAAAGTAAGTGCTGTCAATTTATTTAGAAGTATGTATACATGTCACCATCTAAATCGCCTTTTTCAAATGCTAATACTGTTTTGTTACTTGCTTCTTTCTCTTTTCTTTTTTTTTTTTAAGACAGGATCTCACTTTGTCACCCAGGCTGGAGTGCAGTGGTGTGATCATAGCTCACTGCAGCCTCAAACTTCTGAGCTCAAGTGATCCTCCTGCCTCAGCCAGGAGTAGCTGGGACTATAAAGCACCATGCCTGGCTACTTTTTTCTATTTTTAGTATTTTTCTATTTTTTCTATTTTTAGCTCACTCTTGCTCAGTCTGGTCTCAAACTCATAACCTCAAGCAATTCTCCCACTTCGGCCTCCCGGAGTGCTAGGATTACAGGCGTGAGCCACAGTGACTGGCCAACATCTTTAAATATATTTCTTGGAGTACTTTTACAGCTATATAATTAGGATAAATTTCTAATGCTACATTAAAAGATATGTGTATTTTTAAAATATTGCATATGCCAAGTTTTTCTTCAAAATGATTTCATTAATTTACATTCTCATCAACAGTGTATGAGAGTATCGCTTTCTCTGTACTCTTCTTCTTTCCCCCCCCTCCAACTAGGACTTACATATTAATGTTAAGGTGGTTTATGTTGATCTAAATGCGAAGTATTGGTTGTCTCTGGTGAATAGAACTGAAAGAGGAAGAGGGGCACTGTTGCTTTTCATTGTAAGTCCTTTCATATTTTTTGGTTTTTAACTATGTGCTTGTTATTTGGATAATTTAAAATGTGTGTGTATGCATGTATGTATATGTTATAATAAAGAAGCGTAGTCAAATAACATAATACCCTAGGGACCACAACCAATTAATTGTGCTGTGCTGACAGATTGTTTGGTATGTGTGTGTTCATCTCCGAATAAACCTTGCCATTTCTGTTTGAGGAGTAGCTTGAGATTTTGGGAGAAGCTGATTTTTAAAAAACCATTACTATTTCTATGGCATTTGTGGAAATTGGATTGTCTCCAATACAACAACATAACAAAAACAAAATAAAGAAAAAAACTAGATGCCAAGGCTGATATAAAACTGCAACAACAGTATCTATAACTTCAGATTCAATATGTTAATTAAAATAACCTCATTTTTCTAACTGAATTGACTATAATATGTAAATGCTATAAACTCAGATGTAAAACATAATTGTGCACTTAAAAGCAAGTTATTATAACATGAAAAATAAGCTCAATTTAAAAAATGTTGACTAACATCGAATTAGAGACTTTGTGTTTACTTTTTAACTCACAATTTAGTTTTTTTAACCTGATTGAGATTTATCAGAACGTATGGATTTATAATAAATAGCTTCACTTTCAAATATTTTCATTTTTATACTATAGAGATGTATTACTGACTTAAACTAGCAAACGATAAAGCATTTTTAGTCTTTTGGCCCTTTGCAGATACCTTTACAAAAAAATAATGGAGTCTTTTGGTAAAGTGTTTGGATTGCAGTTTCCTTCACTGTTACCGGTTTCTCAAAATAAATACATCAGCTGCCTTTGTTACTATAATAGTGTTACCTCAAATAAATTCATTTAATTCTTGTTTTAACATTGAGTGATACTTTCTTCTCTATCTTTAGAAGTCTCTTACATAACTATTTTATTTATCAAGGTTATACTTTGAAGAAT
This sequence comes from Indri indri, assembly GCA_004363605.1. NCBI lineage: Eukaryota > Metazoa > Chordata > Mammalia > Primates > Indriidae > Indri > Indri indri. The sequence goes on from RJWJ010000103.1 coordinate 41,180, forward strand.
CATTTTATAGTTTGATGGTAAACAGCTAAGATTAAAAGTATGGAACATGGATATATAGATAATGGACAGGGATGGTGAAGGTAGTATAATTCCATACCTCATAGATGAATAAATTGAAGTACAGTATGATTAAAAGACTCGTTTTCTTGAATCTTAGGTGAGTACTTTTCTAGATCGGATGGTTCCTATTTTTATATTGCTTTCCTGCTAGAGCTGCCATTAAAATTAGCTAAGGCCAGGGCCCTAAAGAAATTAATCTGGAACTAAAAGGAAAAAAACCTTGATAAATACCAGATTTTAATATGAAAGTACCCTATACCATTACCATGATACTATATTAGTTTGTTAGGGCGACTGTTATAAAGTACTATAGACTTGGTGGCTTAAATGACACAATTTTTTTTCTCTCAGTTCTGGAGGCTGGAAGTCCCAGATCAAGGTGTTGGCAGAGTTGGTTTCTTCTGAGGTCTTTCTCCTCGGTTTGTAGATGGCCATTTTCTCCCTGTGTCTTCACATGGTTTTCACTCTTTATCAGTTTATGTACAAATTTCTTCTTTCTTTTATATTTTTCCTTCTTTTTTTGAAACAGGGTCTTACTCAGTCACCCAGGATTGCTTGAGCCCATGAGTTCGAGGCTGTAGTGAGCTGTGATCGTGCCACTGCACTGCAGCCTGGGTGACAGAGTAAGACCTTGTCTCTAAAAAAAATAAAATAAAAATAAAGAGACTGACAACACCAAATACTGGCAGAGATGTGGGACAACCAGAACACTATACATTATCGATGGGCATGTAAAAATGGTAACTTTGAGGTCTGGCGGTTTCTTATAAAACTAAACATACACCTACCTTGTGAACCAGCAGTTCCACTTCTGGATGTTTACCTAAGAGAAATGAAAACGTGTCTACCAAATGACTCACACAGGAATGTTTATAGCAGTTTCATTCATCATAGCCAAAAACTAGATATAGCTTGCATGTCCATCAATAGGAAAATAAACCGTAGTATATTAATCAAATGGAAAACTACCAAGCAATAAAAACGAATTGACTGTTGATATGCAGTGACATGGGTGAGTCTCAAAAATATTTTGCTGAGTGAAAGGAGCCATACATAAAATAATACATGCTATACGAGTCCATATATATGAAGTTCAGGAAGAGGCACAAGTAACCTATGGTGGGAAAAAATGAGAACAGTGGGAAACAGGGGGTGAGGATTGACTAGAAAGGAGCCTGAGGGAATTTTCTGGAGTAATCATGATGTCCTATATCTTGGTAGGGATTTGAGTCAGTAAGTACATGCATATGTCAAAATTCAGTGTATATACATATAAGATTTGTACATTTTATTGTATATAAATTTTACTAAAACTTGTGAACACATATTGAATTCTGATTAATGATATGCATATTCAGGGAGGAATGTACTGATATCTCTAGGTTGCTTTAATATACATGAAAAATAGTAAGTATTGATAGATCAATGGATGGACAAAGCAAAATATAATGGCACAGTCTAATAGATGGGTATATGAATATTCTCTGTAATAATTTTTCTGTACGTTTGAACATTTTTATAATAGAGTACTGAGACGGGGAAAAAAGCATTTCATACCCTCAAAAGCAATTCCTTCCTTATTTACTCCATGAAGAGAAACAAAGAAAGCAATAACTTCTGAAAGTTGTCACTTGCTTATTATGTTTCTGGCTGGATATGAGTTTTCACAGAACTAATATGAAACACTACTGGGTTTTTTTTATGCTATCATGTTATTTTATTTTATATACATCATTGGGAAGTTAACTTGTTTAACCTTGACTTATCATTTAAAATTCTGTTGGCTTTGGAAAGTCTTAAAAATGGGATACATTGTCATTATTTTCAATATCAGAAATTCTGCCTACTACCTATGTTTTGAGAATATACTTGAGGTTCTATCATAATTTATAAGAATCAAGTATCTGAAAGGCTATTTGTTGGAATTTCTATATAATCATGTGTGATTAGAATGAAGTAGGAAAATAAAATCACACTTTTCCTCCTCAGTGATTTATTTAAATTTTGGTGAATGTAGTTTTTTTTGCACGTATGTTATTCAGACTAGAAAGAAAAAAAATCTATAATTTGCTACAGACTTCGCCCAGCTTTAGTCTTCCTTAGACTTATTGGAATAATTTAGAGGGCAGAAAGGAGAATGGAAGGTAATTATAAAGACTTCAGAAATTGTGATCGATTTGATATTAACTCTCTTTATTACTCAATTGTTATCAATTTACATTTAATCAAGATCTCTAAATTCCATTAAAAGTTAAACAACAATTAAAGATTTCAGGTTTACAGAGAAGAATTAGAGGACAAAAATAACTACTACAAAGTCATAGTGTAAATTAAATAGCATAGAATTAGAGTATAGAATTACTGATTCCTCACATAGCAGTCTTCCTTCTGGAATCACTTCTTTCCCTAATTTATTATGTTTCATAGTTGAATGTATTTGATTCAACTCACTCAATATGCACTCCTTCAAGAAAGTATCATTTTATCTTGTTTGCTTTACTAAAGAATCAAAATACTTAATGCAAGTCTCTATATTATAAGAGTAATTATCACTATCTCTCTGAAAAGCAGTTCAATCTCTAGTAAAAAGTATGGGTTCATTACAGATTTTAAATGTTATAATAACAATGACACTGTCTGCTTCTCTCAGAAATCACCAGAAAAAAAATTGGAGGAAGAAAGAAAAATGTAAATATCATCTTCAATAAGAGTAGGAAACAGGCCGGGCGCGGTGTCTCACGCCTGTAATCCTAGCACTCTGGGAGGCCGAGGCGGGAGGATCACTTGAGCTGCTCGGGAGTTCGAGACCAGCCTGAGCAAGAGCGAGACCCCATCTCTACTAAAAGTAGAAAAAATTAGCAAGTCAACTAAAAATAGAAATTAAAAAAAAATTAGCCGGGTGTGGTGGCTCGCGCCTGTAGTCCCAGCTACTCAGGAGGCTGAGGCAGAAGGATCGCTTGAGCCCAGGAGTTTGAGGTTGCTGTGAGCTAGGCTGATGCCACAGCACTCTAGCCTGGCAACGGAATGAGACTCTTGTCTCAAAAAAAAGGAGTAGGAAATGTCTGTAACACCAAATCACGAAATTGAGTAAGGGGTGCCAAATGCAACAAAGGCCAAATGGGTTTGAGGAAATGATGAGATAGAATGCCTACATCTGCAGATCTCAGTAAAAGCCAGTAGAGTGTATTCTGCAAAGAAGTTGGCGTGCTCTGAGGGGCAAAAATCAGCAATTTTGGAACCATTCAAAGGCTACAGCAGGAGCTTCTCAGTACCTAGCTGGGCACCAAGGAGAAGGAGGAGAGGAGGAGGAGCTGAGTGAAGAACTGGAAATATACCACATTTTTAAAAAGGTATTGTGGGGAAAGAGACCCTGTATTATGAGCAGCTTTCTAGTTGCCAATTATTTGTTGGCTGGGGAGAAGTTAAGAATAAAATAACTCCCTCAGACAAGCATGGGTCCTAAGGAACTTCATTGTGAACTAAGGAGAATTCTTGCTACCCTGAAACACAGTCTTGCCACTTCCTCACATGAACCTCTTACAAATAGCTGGTCCAGGAAGAATAGATGACTCATTATTATAAAGAAATCAGCAGGGAATTTATATAAGGAGATTATAATAAAACAGTTGAAAAGAACACAACAAAAATAAAAATAAGTGGCAGTTGAAAAACTGATGAATACTGAAAAACAGAGCTGATGAAAGTTATAATAAAATATATTGCCTTAAATAATAGAAAAACTTAATCTTGTAAATGCTTTGATAAAACTAGAACACAAAGCAGAGATAGGTTAAGGAAGATTTGGTGCAGCAGAAAAAGCCTTAGCTAAATAAGTGGAAGGGAAAAATAAAATTGTCAATGAAATAAAGAGCATATTGGAAGTGCAAAAGGAGAATAGACATTTTTGAAAAACATAGTAAGGAACATGGGAAAATTGAGAAAAAGGTAGACTTGAATCTATAGATTGCGAGGACACAGGAAGAGCCAGGAAAAATTTACATAGAATAATTATGTCAAGGCACAACCTAGTAATGTTATCGGACTGCAAAAATTAAAGAATGACTCTAGAGAAAAAGAAAGAACAGATGAGGGGGAGAAAGATTCGGATTGACTTCAGAATTCTCCTCAGAAAAGTTCAGTGCCGGAAGACTGTGGAGCAATATAAAGTCCTCAAGGAAAGAAAGTGTAAACCAAGATCTAGCCAAACCATTGTCAGGTAAAAGGCAACAGACATATTTGAACATGCAAGAACTCAGAAAATATAATTTCCCTGATGCTTTCTTGAGAAACTATTACAATACACATCCCAGCTAAACAAGTAAGTGATGAAAGAAAACATAGACTTGCTGTGAGCATGGAATCCATAAGATTAGTGTGGAGTTTACTATTCCAGAACAGAATTTACGTGCTATAAGCTCTGACAGTGTATACATTGTATGAACCAAAATCATTGGGAAGATAAAGGTAAGAGATAGTAGAAGGTAGTAAAACTAACAGGAAGGGTGTACTCTAGTAAAATCTAAAAACCAAGTTAATAAAACCAGAAAAAAAGAAAACATGGGATCTAGGAAACAGGTGATCCAGCACAGAAGAGCTCCATAAGGAAGTCCCAGGATTTCATTTGTACACCAAGCCTAGCCCAGGGAGTTTTCCACAGGGAAAAAAAGGAAGTGATTTATTTGAGCATATGAAAAATATTATTGAATAGCATGCCACAATGATGATGGAGCATTTGGAAAAAAATGCCAATAGATGTGTTGGAAACAAAGCAAATGAAAAAATGAAGCAGCCAGGCGAGGTGGTACATGCCTGTTGTTCCAGCTACTCAGGGAGGACCACTTAAACCCAGGAGTTTGGAACCAACCTAGGCAACATAGGGAGACTCCCATCTCTAAAACAAACAAACAAAAAAAGTAAGAAAACCCAAAAGAAACAAGGAAAGAAAAAAAAAACAAAACTAAACCAACAAAAAGAGACCCTATCTCAACAAAAAAACCAAACAATGAAAAACGTGAAGCAATTATCAACTCTGGGTAAAACAAAATACAGTGATGCACCACATAGTGACATTTTGGTCAATAACAGACCGCATATATAATGGTGGTCTCATAAAATTATAATAAAGATTCCCTATACAGTTGTACCATTTTAATCTTTTATACTGTATTTTTACTGTACCTTTTCTTTGTTTAGATATGCTTAAATGCACAAATACTCACCATTGTATTACAATTGCCCATAGTATTCAGAACAGTGACATGTTGTATAGGTTTATAGCCTGGGAGCAATAGACCACACCATATAGCCTAGGTGTGCAGTAGGCTATACCATCTAGGTTTGTGTAAGTACAGTCTATGATGTTCCCACAACAACGAAATTGCCTAATGACACATTTCTCTGATTGTATCCCCGTTATTAAGCGACCCATGACTGTAGTTGTATAAGAAAGGAGTTGTGTTCTTAGTACACTGTTCAGCAGTTTATGCTATTTGCATAAATATATTTTGAAACTTACTGATTTAACCAAATTGGGAGAACTGAGGGAGGGAGAGTTGTGTGTGTGAGAAAAATCATTAAAACTTTTATCTTGGTAAGAGATATAGTTAATATTGATGAGCAAGAAATCAAAAAGAACTAAGATCTCTTCTACCATGGGGGGAAGATAATATATCTGATACCTAATGTTGAAAAATTAAGAAATATCAGTATAAACATTTTACGTAGAAAGATGGAAACAAAAGGTGAATGGCTAGAAGAGTCGAGGCTGGTAGTCTCTGGAGTTTAGAGAAAAATGGGGAAGGGTTTTCTTTCATAATAAATCCTTTAGTACTATTTGACTTTTTTTTTTTTTTTTTAAAGAGATGGGGTTTCGCTCTGTCGTCCAGGCTGGAGTGCAGTGGCAGTTTTATTTTTTTATCAACAATAATGTGGCATGTATTACTTTTTAATTAAAATAAATGAATAAATACATAGTCTATTTTCATGGAAAAACAAGGGCCCAGATCCAGGTAACATGTTTCCCTGTAGCCACCATACGGTTGACAAACTATGTAACTTTTAGCAGACTATCTTGTATCTCAGTTTTCTTTATCAAAATATGAATAATTATTACCACATGTGTTCTTGGTATAAGCAATTATACTGTTAGAGATTTGCAACATAGTTGTCAAGACTTACACACCCAGGTTTAAAATGTGGCTCCAAGCTGGGTGTGGTGGCTCACACCTGTAACCCCAGCACTTTGGGAGGCCCAGGCAGGAGGATCAATTGAGGCCAGGAATTTGAGACCAGCCCAGGCAACATAGCAAGATCCTGTCTCTGCAAGAAATTAAAAAAGAAACTAACCACGAGTTGTGGTGCATGCCTGTAGTCCCAGCTACTCTGGAGACTAAGGCAGGAGAATCCCTTGAGCTCAGAAGCTTGAGGTTGCAGTGAGCTATGATGATGACAGCCACTGCATTCTAGCCTAGGTAACACAGTGACTTAAAATAAATAAAATGTCTTAAAATAAAATGAAATGAAATAAAATAATTAAAGGGGAGAGAGCCAAAACAGCTGACTAGAGACATAGCTTGTTGGACTTCCCTGGCAGAAGGGTAGAAGGGTAGACTGAGCAGAGCAGAGAACAATTGCAGCTTGGGTGTGGATCACAGAGACAGCAGAGACATCTGGAGACCCCACCAAGAAGGACTTGAAGCTGAGAAAGAGGAAGAGAGAGAAAAGAGGACAGCATTGCAGACCAAATCCAGAGAGGCCCAGAGCCCAGTGAAAGGCTAATGGGGGCTCACCTCCCCGATGTGGGTGACTCTGCCAAGAAGCAAGACACAAAACTCTCACCCCCTGGGAGAATGCCATGAGAGACCAGAGAGCCGGCATTCTTATACCTAGACACTTCCTCCTCTGCACCTCCTCCATTGCTGGCATCACAGAAAGTGATTTTGGCTCAAGCTGGCTTGTAGCTGTGACCTTTCCGCTATACCAACCGTGAGAGTACTCGATGCTGAGAAGCCTGTTTCTCTGCAGTGGGGGTGTGCTCCCAGCCAAGCCCACCACTGAGTGGTGCCACCACAGTGGCATAACCGGAGAGGTTCATCAAACCTACTAAAGCACTCCAAAGGCAACTCAAGACCAGCACTCCTCTCCCTGGAACAGTCAGGGACTGATCTTTGGGGACTTGGAGACAGGTCCATAAGCCAGCCCTGGCACCCTCAACTCTTGATTGAGAGGCCTAATGAGAAGGAACTAGCAAAAGAACTCCAGAAATATGAAAAATCAAAGTGAAAGGACACCCTCAAAAGAAAACAGTAACTCCTTACCAATTGATAACAACCTAAATGAAAAGATTAAAATGACAGATGAAGGATTTTGAATATGGATTGTAATGAAGCTCAACATAATACAAGAGAAAATAGAAACACAACACAAAGAAGTCACAAAAACAATGCAGGAAGTGAATGAAAAATTCTCTAAAGAAAATGAATTATTAAAGAAAACCAAACAGAACTTCTGGAAATGAAAATTTCATTCAAGGATTTACAAAACACAGTGGAAAGCCTAAAGAATAGGCTAGATTAGGCAGAAGAAAGAATCTCAGAGCTTGAAGATAACATATTTGAGCTAAACAAATCAGTCAAAGAGAAAGAACATAGAAATAAGAAGAATGAACAAAGCCTACAAGAAATGTAGGATTATGTAAAAAGGCCAAATATAAGAATCATAGGCATCCCAGAGGGTGAAGAAGAAAATACACAAGGGTTGGAAAATCTATTTGAAGGAATAATTGAAGGAAATTTCCCTGGCCTTGCTAAAAAATCTAGATATCCAGATACAGGAAGCTAAAAGGACTCCTGAGAGATTCATTGCAAAGAGGCAATCACTATAACACATAGTCATTAGACTTGCCAAAGTAAATAAGAAAGAGGCACTCCTATGGCAGTAAGGCGAAAAAATCAGGTATCTTACAAAGAAAAACCTATCAAACTAACTGTAGCTTTCTCAACTGAGACCTTACAAACCAAAAGGGATTGGGGCCCCATTTTCAGTCTTCTCAAACAGAATAATGGCCAGCCTAGAATTTTATATCCTGCGAAACTAAGTTTCTTATATGAGGGAGAAATAAAGACCTTCTCAGACAAGGAAACACTGAGGGAATTGTCAAGACCAGACCTGCCCTGCAAGAAGTACTCAGAACTGCATTATACATGGATTGACACAGTAGACACCCACCAGTATAAAATCACCCAAAAGATAAAGGTCACAGCCCAGCTACTACAATTGCTCAAGAAGTAAAACAAAGCAATAAAGTTCTACTCAACAGAATGAACAGAAATCCACCCCACTTATCAATTCTTTCAATAAATGTGAGTGGCTTGAATTCCTTACTCAAGAGACTTAGCCCAGGCCGGGCACGGTGGCTCACGCCTATAATCCTAGCACTCTGGGAGGCCGAGGCAGGAGGATTGCTTGAGCTCAGGAGCTTGAGACCAGCCTGAGCACGAGCGAGACCCTGTCTCTACTAAAAATAGAAATAAATTATCTGGACAACTAAAAATATATATAGAAAAAATTAGCCAGGCATGGTGGCACATGCCTGTAGTCCCAGCTACTCAGGAGGCTGAGGCACGAGGATGGCTTGAGCCCAGGAGTTTGAGGTTGCTGTGAGCTAGGCTGACGCCATGGCACTCTAGCCCAGGCAACAGAGCCAGACTCTGTCTCAAAAAAAAAAAAAAAAAAAGAAAGAAAATAAAGAGACTTAGCCTTGCTGAATGGATAAAAAAAACACAAGCCAGTACCTGCTGTCTCCAGGAAATACATCTAATCCACAAGGACTCATTCAGACTCAAGGTGAAGGGATGGAAAACAATATCCCATGCAAATGGAAACCAAAAGAAAGCTGGTTTTGCCATTCTCACATCAGATAACATAGACTTCAAATCAACAAAAGTAAGGAAAGACAAAGATGGTCATTATGTAATGGTAAAGGGAACGATTCAACAAGAAGACATAACAATTCTAAATATTTACATACCTCACAAAGGAACACCCACATTCATAAAGCAAATCCTACTTGATCTAAATAAAATGATAAACAGCAGCTGCGGACTTCAACACCCCACTGACAGAATTGGACAGATACTCCAAACAGAAAAAAAACAGAGAAACAATGGACTTAAATGAAACTGTAGAACAAATGGACCTAACAGACATCTATAGAACATTCTACCCAAAAAACACTGAATATACATTCTTCTCAACAGCTCATGGAACATCATTCTCTAAGACTGATCATATCCTATGCCACAAAACATGTCTCAACAAATTTTTAAAAATAGAAATCATACCATGTATCTTCTTGGACCACAAGAGAATAAAATTAGAAATCAACTCCAACAGAAACACTTGTCTACACACAAAGTCATGGAAACTAAACAACCTACTGCTGAATGATAGCTAGATCAAGGAGGAAATTAAGATGGAAATCAAGATTCTTTGAATTAAATGATAAAGGGGACACAAGTTATCAAAATCTGTGGGATACAGCTAATGCAGTCCTGAGAGGGAAATTTATAGCCCTAAATGCCTACATCCAAAAGACAAAAAGATCACAAATCAATAATTTAATGAATCATCTCAAGGAACTGGAAAAGGAAGAGCAAAGCAATCCCAAACTCAGAAGAAGAAAAGAAGTAGCCAAGATCAGAGCAGAGCTAAGTGAAATTGATAACAAAAGAATTGTACAGAAGATTAATGAAACTAAAAGTTGGTTTTTTGAAAAGATAAATAAAATTGACAGGCCTCTCACTAGATTAACCAGAAGCAGAAAAGAAAGGACTCTAATAAACTCAATGAGAAATGAAAAAGGAGAAATCACAATTGATACCACAGAAATACAAAATACCATCTCAGAATACTATAAAAAATCTCTGTGCACATAAACTTGAAAATGTGGAGGAAATGGACAAATTCTTAGAAATACACAGCCTCCCTAGGCTCAATCAGGAAGAAATAGAATTCCTGAATGGACCAATATCAAGTACCAAAATTGAAGCAGCAATAAAAAACCTTCCAATTAAAAAAAAAAAAAAAAAGGACCTGGATCAGATGATTTCACACCTGAATTTTACCAGACCTTCAAAGACCTGGTACCAATACTGCAGAAATTATTCCATGACATCGAGAAGGAAAGAATCCTCCCCAACTCATTTTATGAAGCCAACATCACTTTGATACCAAAGCCAGGAAAAGACACAACAAAAAAGAAAATTACAGGCCAATATCCCTTTGAATATAGATACAAAAATTCTCAATAAAATTCTAGCAAACCAAATTCAATTGCATGTCAAAAAAATAATCCACCACAACCAAGTGGGCTTCATACCAGAGATGCAAGGACAGTTTAACATATGCAAATCTGTAAATTAATTCACCACATAAATAGAAGTAAAAACAAAGACCACATGATCCTTTCAATAGATGCAGGAACAGCATTTGACAAAATCTAACACCCTTTTATGATAAGAATGCTTAACAAAATAGGCATAGATGGGATTTTCCTAAAAATTATAAAAACCGTATATGAAAAATCCACCGCCAATATCATACTGAATGGGGAAAAATTGAAAGCTTTCCTGCTTAGAACTGGAACCAGACAAGGTTGCCTACTAGCACCACTTCTATTTAACATAGTACTGAAAGTCCTAGCTAAAGCAATCAGAAAATAGAAGGAAATCAAGGGTATCCAAATGGGGAAAGAAGAGGTCAAACTATCGCCCTTTGCTGACGATATTTTTTTTTTTTGAGACAGAATTTCATCTAGTCTCAGCTGCATTCAGCTAGAGTGCAGTGGCATTGTCTTAGCTCACCGCAACCTCAAACTCCTGGGCTTAAGCAATTCTCCTGCCTCAGATCCTCCCACGTCAGCCTCCTGAGTAGCTGGGACTACAAGTATGCACCACAATGCCTGGCTAGTTTTTTTTTTTTTTTTTTTTTCTGTTTTTAGTAGAGACTGGGCTCTTGCTCTTGTTCAGGCTGATCTTGAAATTTTGACCTCAAATGATCCTACCACCCAGAGTGCTGGGATTATAGGCTTGAGCCACTGCACCCAGCCTGACGATATGATTGTATATCTAGAAAACCCTAAAGATTCTGTGAAGAGACTCTGGAATTGATAAAGAAATTTAGCAAAGTCTGAAGTTACAAAATCAATGTACACAATTCAGTAGCATTCATATACACCAACAACAGTCAAACTGAGAACCAAATCAAAGACTCAATACCTTTTACAATAGTAACAAAGAAAATAAAATACCTAGGAATATATTTAACTAAGGACATAAAAGACCTCTACAGGGAGAATTATGAAACACTGAGGAAGGAAATTACAGAGGACGTAAACAGATGGACAAGCATATCATGCTCATGGATTGGCAGAATCAACATTGTTAAAATGTCTATAATACCCAAAGTGATCTACAGATACAATGCAATCCCCATTAAAATACCGTCTTTTTTTGCAGATCTAGGAAAAATAGTTCTTTGCTTTGTGTGGACTCAGAAAAGACCCCGAATATCCAATCAACCTTAAGCGATAAGAACAAATTGGAAGGCTTTACTTTACCAGACTTCAATCTATACTACAAGGCTACAGTAACCAAAACAGCATGGTACTGGCACAAAAACAGAGATGTAGACCTACGGAACAGAACAGAAACAGAGAACCCTGATCTAAAACCATCCTCATGTTGCCATCTGATCTTTGACAAAGCAGACAAAAACATACACTGGGGAAAAGAATCCCTATTCAATAAATGGTTCCGGGAAAATTGGATAGCCCCATGTAGGAGACTGAAACAGGATCTGTACCTCTCACCGCTCACAAAAATTAATTCACGATAGATAACAGACTTAAACCTAAGGCATGAAACCATAAGAATTCTAGAAGAAAATGTTGGAAAAACTCTTCTAGATATTGGCCTAGGCAAAGAATTTATGAAGAAGACCCCAAAGGCAATCGCAGCAACAACAAAAATTAACAAATGAGACTTGATTAAATTAAAAAGCTTCTGTGCAACCAAAGAAACAATAGAGTGAATAGACAACCTATAGAATGGGAGAAAATATTTGCATGCTATATATCTGATAAAGGGCTGATAAACAGAATCTATAAACAACTCAAACAAATCAGCAAGAAAAAAAATCAACCCCATAAAAAAGTGGGCAAAAAACAAGAACAGAAGCTTGTCAAAAGAAGATAGACTAATGGCCAATAAACTATGAAAAAATGTTCGAAATCTCTAATAATCAGGGAAATGCAAATCAAAACCACAATGAGATATCATGTAACTCCAGTGAGAATGGCTTTTAGCAAAAAGTCCCCAAACAACAGATGCTGGTGTGGATGTGGAGAGAAGGGAACACTTATACATCGTTGGTGGGATTCAAACTGCACAAAGGCAAATCATGTAACCAAAATTTTTGTACCCCTGTAATATTCTAAAATAAAATAATAATAATAACAATAATAAAATGTGGCTCAAGTATTATGCTCTCTAATCCTCAGGTTCTTCTTTTAGGAATTTCATATCAGTCATACATTATATTAGAGGGAGAAAATGGAATTTCAGATACATCTTTATTTCACAGTGTTATTGTGAGAATTAAAAGAGATAAAGGATATAAAGAATTTAGTACATTAGCTGGCACATAATAAAAGCTCCAAATATTGCAGCTACTTTTCCTGAAAATAAGATATGATATAATTGTGTTACAGCAATATTCAAAATGTATATGTCACAGCTTATGACTTAAATTAACATCTAGAAACAGTAATGTGTTATTAGAATCATTAGAGTTCTATTTCTACGTATCACTTTAGGAAGGCCCTTGCTTTCTTAAGAATTGTCAATTATTTCTAAATATTGGTTGAAACTGAATTCCTATTAAAAAACTACATACCTTTGAAATTTAACTACATTATCTCTTAGTGAGAAGGACTAAAGACTCTAACAGAAATGAGGCCTCAGCATAAATTAATTATTTGAGTTAAGAACAAAAGTATAAATATGACCGTAATTCCTGTTTACGAACGGTTATCACCTGTTTACTGGTACTAGCCCAAATTTCATAGCCTATATGTAACAACTCAACATTATGTTATACTCTTTCTTAAATATATTGATTTTCTGCTCTTAAGGAACATTGATTCTAAGGAGTTAGGGAATGGCTTAGGCATATATAAATCAGAAAAACAGTAGTTTATTCATTCACCAAATATTTATGGAGCATTATATGCCAAGCACTGAGCTGGGCACTAGGCCTCAGTACCAAAACAGACAAAAGCATCTACAGTCTAGTGGAGGAGAAGTGGAGACATAAAATAAACAGTAAACATAATAAATCAGAAATGTCTATAGTGTATTAGAAATTGATAAAGGCTATGCAAAAGGTGAAAGAAAAGACTTACAATATAATGAGAAGATTCAGAAGTGCAGGGAGAAGAGGAAGAACCATCAAAGGAGACTGAGAATCAGAGCCCTGTGAGTAATATAGGAAAGTATGATGTCATAGAAGTCTAGAGAAGGAAGTTGATAAAAGAAGAGGGAATGGTTAGTAGTTAAACGTTCCTGAGCGAAGTGGACCTGAGAATAGACTACAGGATGTAGCAACAGGAAGATCACGTTGGTGATATTGACAAGAGCTGTTTCAGTAAAGATGTGCTATTTAATTCCTTCTGGTCATGGAAGAAGAATGACAAGGAAGATAGTTACTGCTCAGCTCGCTTCTTTTTGTGGTTTTGTGGCACTAGTGGTAGTTTGATCTTTGATAAATTTGTAACAGAAACTTATGATACTGTTTGGTTTGGCTTGGATGTCAGCCTGGTCAGTGTGATCAAATGGTTGGTAATATTATACTGATAGCAGTAGAATGAGATTTCTGTTGTGAGAACCCCAAACCCAGAACCTCAGGAACTAGTCACTTGCTGGTTACATTATTTAGGTTTAGAAAAGCTAACGAAGAGAATCTGTGATGTGTGGGCATTGCAATCAGTTGACTCCAGGTGGCATTCCTAGAGGTTGCTATAGAAAGAAAGAAAATAGCGTAAAGAGGAAAAAATTTATCCCTGATTATAACTCCATTTAGTCCACTAAGAAAAAGAATACTAAGTCAAGTGGAGAGTTTGCCTTCTTTATTTTTAGTTATGTGTTATTCTACATTTAGAATACATATGATTAACTGGGGTGGGAGGATGATCAGAAATTCAACATTTAGCTGCTGTCATCTTAGCAAGGGCGTACTGAGTAGATAGCATCATCATAGTATGTGGGCTGAGATGAGGCTGCTCCAGACGAGTCTCTCTCAAAGTTAATTGATGGAAGCTTCCCACCTTCAAGAATTTTTATTACCTTAGTAATTCTATGCCAAGACTACCGAAACACAGCTGTGGGTGCTGTGCAGACGCCCACATTGCCAATGTCAGGAAGGATGACTTTTAAACCTCTAATTTAACTAATAATGTCTTTAGTGATTTGTGTAGGTTTGGTATTGTGATGAAAATGCTTCCTGACTTGGTTTATAACAAGAATTCAGTTTGCAGTCCTAAAATGTGTATTGTCTTAAAATGCATGTAGAAGATACTAACAAGTCAACTTAGAAAAAGATGTAACTAAAATATTATCCTGTCTATCTAACAGAACTTATCCAGCCATGGCATTTGAAAATAAATACAAATTAAATGTTTTTATGCTACATTAATCTATCTATTGTGGTTTCTGCTTTATAATAAGATGGCAACATACAGTGCTGAAACAAAGCCAGCTTTCATATTTAATTCCAATCTAACTCCTTTTCTCTAATAGAAAATATGAATTCATTGGATTGATGTCAATCCATAGCATGGAGAATAGAATAATAAACTCTTATAAATAAATATTTTAAAAGAGGTAGGAAATAGTGCTCTTGTTTTAAAATATAAAATTTCATAACTAGTTAGTACAAATATTATTTTATATGAAATTTATGGTATAAGTGCGTCTCTTTAAGAAAACAAGCAATACAAAATCTGAAGGATTTTTTCCTGTTGGATTCACTGCAAGGATTAATTACATTAATCAAAATAAATATACATTCAATGTTTAAGATATATCTAGTACATAAGGCAGAGTATTCCTAAATTACTTACAAAAAATATAGAGTTTGTTTCTACTCAACTCAATTATTTGAAAACATTTGTTTAGATCTGAAGTCTTAGTTTATACTTTTAAACTGCCTTTGTCTCATCCTGGAAATTAAAAACCTTACTTGAAATAGAACTATAGAAGTGGTATTTTTTTTTTTTTTAGACAGAATCTCAGTCTGTTGCTTGAGCCAGAGTGCCATGGCATCATCATAGCTCACAGCAACCTCAAAGTCCTGGGCTCAGGCGATCCTCTTGCCTCAGCCTCCTGGGTAGCTGAGACTACAGGTGCATGCCACCATGCCTGGCTAATTTTTTTTTCTTCTATTTTTAGTCACCCAGATAATTTTTTTCTGTTTTTGGTAGAGACAGGGGTCTTAGCTCAGGCTGGTCTTGAGCTCCTGACCTCAAGCAATCCTCCTGCTAGGATTATAGGAGTGAGCCACCCCACCCACCAACAAGTTAGTTGAATAGCAACTAAATGATAAGTTTATAGAACACTTCTTTGTTTTGTTTGAGTTTATGGGGGGTTTTTTGGGTTTTTTTGTTTTGTTTTGACACAGGGTCTCATTCTGTCGCCCAGGCTGGGCTGGAGTGCAGTGGTGTCATCATAGCTCACTGCAATGTCAAACTCCTGGCCTCAAGTGATCCTCCTGCCTCAGCCTCCCAAGTACCTGGGACTACAGGAGTATGCCACCATGCCTGACTAATTTTTCCATTTTTTTTTTCAGCAGAGACAGGATCTTCCTGTGTTGCTCAGACTGGTCTTGAACTCCTGGCCTCAAGTGATCTTCTTGCCTTCGCCTCCCAAAATGCTAGGATTACAAGCATGAGCTACCATGCCCCACCAGTTGACAGTGTGCAACTATATGTGTTCAGTCTCTAAAATCAATAGTTGAAAGGGTGTGAAATTTGTACATGGGGGGAGAAAGATTTCCCACGCAGTGATTAGGATATGCAGAAGTAAAAGTTTATTTATTTCTCTGAGAAGGAAAGAATGAGAGAGATAGAGAGCAAGAGAGAGAGAAAGAGATGGAGTGAGTGGCCACGGCACACCACTGAAGGAGTAGAAATCCCAGGCTGGTAAGGAAAAGCTGCTTGGAATTTTAAAGGGTAAAAATGGCTTTTTTTCCCCTCACTTTAGCAGACTGATAATAGAAGTGGTGGCAAAGCTGTTGGAGGTGCTCTTTATTTTTTTCTTTTCTCTGTGAGGCTGGATTATCTGAATCACTGAAATCTGATTTTTTGGCAGGAACTAAGGCAGAGAGCTGGAGCAGGAAGTTCGTATCCCTACTGTCTGCTTGGGGCTCTTCAAGGCTAAGAAAACAAAACTCTTAGAGATAACAAGTTAGGCCATAGGTGTTTAATTAAACAAAACAAACGACAGTTGTACTGTGAGTTTTCTCTTCACAGGGGCAATTATCTGCTGTGAGTTTATTTCTCTTATTTTCTGTTTGATAGTTGATTTTCCTCTGTTACGTAGGTTATTAGTAAGGCCACCTTTCAATAGTGATCTGTAATTATCCTTCATATATATACATTTTTATTTTTGTGGTAACATGAAGAAATCACAGTGTTTAAATTACAAGTTATGAGCCCAGTGGTTTGACGTTGCAATGAGCTATGATTGGGCCACTGCACCCCAGCCTGGGCAACAGAGCGAGACCCTGTCTCTAAAAAAATTTAAAAAATATTAAGGTTAAAGTGATTTCTGAGTATTTGAGATATCTATGAATGTGCAAGTAATAACCTTTAATATCTATAGGTAACAAGGACCCATATATAATAATTAACTCCTGCAAGCACTATAGGTAAAGGAAATGTTGAGGATTCTCCTGTGACTTGGCCACCTTATGAAATCTTAAGAAATCAGTGCTAATTTAGAGCATAAGAAATGATCATGCTCAGTACTGAAATGTTCTCTGTGCTAATACACTAATTCTGATAATGATTTGGGTATCTCTCATAATAATTTAACATGTGTCTCCTTCTTAAACACTGCCCCCATAAACTAAAACAAACTAAAATAATTTGTATAAATAATATTACCGAACTATTAAAGGTCATTAGAATATACTTATATTTTTATAATTAAAAATCTTCCACTAAGCACGTTTTGAGCTATGGCTATTTTTTAAATAGAGTTGCGGAAGCAGACATGGTGGCTCACACCTGTAATCCTAGCACTTTGGGAGGCCAAGGTGGGAGGATTTCTTGAGGCCAGGAGTTGAGACCAGCCTGAGCAACACAGCCAAACCTCATCTCTACAAAATATAGAAAAATTAGCCAGGTTTGGTGGTGTGCGCCTGTAGCTCCAGCTACTCCAGAGGCTGAGGCAGGAGGATCTCTTGAGCCTAGAAATTTAAGGTTGCAGTGAGCTATGATGATGCCACTCCACTCTAGCTCAGGCAGCAGAGAGACCCTGTTTCAAGAAGGAAAAAAAAAAGAAGAAGAATTGAGGAAGCAAGATTGACCTACCCAGATAAGTATTTGGAGGATAAAGATGATACTAGCCAATGTGAGCAGCAGAAAAGAACAATCAGAACATTCATGAATCCAAGTTTTGTGGGGTTTTTTGTATGCGTCTTCAGAACACTTATTGTTAGCTTAGAGCAAGACCCCATGCTTTGTTTACAGAGCTCTGTTTATGAAAATGTAATAGAGCTTGGATTTCAGCTTTACAATATATAACATTGAGAAAGTCAGTATACACAGAAATTTAGATGTGCATTCATGTATTCTTTAACATAAATAGTTTTAATGAAAGGAAATGTTTTACTTATGTGACTAAACTTAAAAATTAAAACTAAATTGCCACTTAATGTCTTTTCAAAATCGTTCAAAAGGGATTTATGTATATAATTTTTATAAGACTTAGATATAAAATAGACAAGGATTATCTTTATGAATATATAAAATCTGTACTTTGATGTCTAAAAGAAATAAGAAAGTAACAAATTGGTACTATGAAAACATTTCCTTTTGTTCACAGGATGTGAATTGCTGGAAGGTAAGAATGGAAAACATTTCAGAATATCTGTTTATATATATAAAAAGCAAAAGATTATTCTTGGACTATATTTGAGGGTTCTAACAAGATTAATTTGGCTTTAAAAGATACAGTCTTCCAAAATGATACATACTGCAAAAGTTAACACAATTTCTAATCATTCTGTACTTTAGCAGTGTTTTCAACACAATTACATTTGTAAGCATAGTTCTCCGGAAAAATTGTCTTCCATGAAAGAAAAAAAAAGGAGAGAAGAAAAAAAAAAAGAGAGAAAAAAGAAAGAGAGAGAAAGCCTAGTTCTCCAAACTGCCACAAGTATTGGCCCTCTTCTGATATTTGCTATGCTTATTGCATTTGCCAAACTTTAAAATCTACTGTATCTGGATCTTTCAAGCATTTTAAGAGAAATGATGAAAGAAAACAGTTTGCCATGCTGTTATCATGTTAATCACTCCTGGTAGTTCTCTTAAAATGACAAGTGTTAATGATAAGCTTTTTTTTTTTCATTGAGACAGAGTCTTGCTCTATTGCCTGGGCTAGAGTACCATGGCGTCAGCCTAGCTCACAGCAACCTCAAATTCCTGGGCTCAAGCGATCCTTCTGCCTCAGCCTCCCGAGTAGCTGGGACTACAGGCATGTGCCACCATGCCTGGCTAATTTTTATATATATATTTTTAGTTGTCCAGATCATTTCTTTCTATTTTTAAGTAGACACGGGGTCTTGCTCTTGCTCAGGCTGGTCTTGAACTCCTGAGCTCAAATTATCCTCCCGCCTCGGCCTCCCAGAGTGCTAGGATTACAGGTGTGAGCCACCGTGCCCGGCCAATGATAAGCTTTTATTCGAGGTATATCAAATATTCTCTGATGTGACTATGCTTTAAAATATATTTGCAATTCTGATCTTTCAGAAATAATCACTTTCAATTAAGAGTCAAAACCATAAGATGTTATTCATGCTAAGTGGTAGAGCTTTCTGACATGTAGGAATAACTGATGTGGGCGAAGCATCTAGCTTGAAGTTTTATATCTAGCTATTAGTCAGCTAATCCTCTTCCCTACTTCACTGAAAATATTTTCATTCTGTCTGACAAAAGTAAAAAATTATACTAACTGTGACTAAAATGTATTGCAGATGACACATTAATGAGACTAATGGTTTTTGCCTTATTCTCCAAAGTTTTCATATTCTTACCTTTGGTGAACTTATATCCAGATAATTTATAATTACATAAAAGATAATCCTTTTTTGGAACTCTGGGAGAACAAGATTACAGTAAAGGTCTTCAGATCATTTTTTTAGTATAAATTTAACAACAGACGAACCAGGTAATGTAAATTTAACAACAAACAAAAGTCTACTCAGGCAAAATATTTCGAATATGTCTCGTTAATCAGAGTGAAGCATGACAGAATGGTAAAGGTAAGCAGTGCTCACAAAGAATGTGGGTCTGTGAAGGAGAAGGTTGACTCATCAAGAAAAGTTCAATTAGATAGCATGGAAGAAGTAGTAATACTGTTTGTAAAGCATTTGGATCTCAAAGGGATCCCATCAGTTTATTTCATAATTGTTAAAGGGCAGTAGCTTTCAAGAAAAATTTTTTTCACCATAATTAGGATTCCATATATCTGTACATTCATACATACAGATGTGTATATATCTGAAACAATACTTAGCTTTACCTCATGTACCCTATTCTGTTTCCTTTTTTAAAAAATGCTAGTTATAATTCATACATCGATTTCATTACCCACTAAGAGATCATAACTTGCAATGTGAAAAATACTGATCAATGGTAAAGGCAATTTTCTAAAATTTTTTTCCTTGGGGACTTAGAGTGTAAGCATTGCCATTTTCTGTTTCTGAAGCACTCACTTCTTTTGTCTCACCTAGACCTTGTTATCAAAATTTGCATCAGCTCCCAAATCTTGTACACAAGCATCCTACTCTCAGACTACAACATTCTGCCCTAGATTTTGTGCTCAAATACTCCCACCTACAATTCTTTAATTACATTTAGACCACATTGATTTACAACTCAAGTCTGTTCTTTCGACTTAGCCAACTTAGAGTCCATGGTCCAACATTATAATCACATCCTTAAAAAGATACTCAATTCCCATGTCTCTCCCTCACTTTATGGTACTACCTTGCAAAACCCCAAATCTTGATAAATTAGACAATTCTTCCTACCTACCCATGTGCCAGCTCATTGACCATAGATGGAAAAAGTCACACCATCAGAAAAACTGGTTTCATTTAAAAAGTATCTTAAACTTCCAACACTCTCTTAGCAATGTCTGACAGTCCTACTACTCTGCAGGACTATAACCCCTGTAAAAGGGCAGGGGTTTTGTCTTTTTTGTTCATATGTATCACATATATTCTGAGCACTAGAACAGTGCCTGGCACATAGTAGGCTCAATGAATATTTGTTGAATCAAACCATTAAATGGGAGCATCCTTTTTTCTGCTAACAAATCTAAAATCTACCTGCATCTGTATCGATTTTCTTCCTTCTTTTTCCAACTAAGGAAATGTGCCTCATCCTATCAAAGGCCAATATTTACACATGCAGATTGAGTCTCATCCCTTCTTGCCTGCTAAAGAACTTTGCTCCTTTGGTCATCCCTTCTCTGTCCTGCATTATCTAACACTCTTTACTGGATCATTTCATTTCATATACTCTACACCATTCTAAAGCCACCACCACCACCACTTTTGCTTTCCCCTGTCCCCTATCAGTTACTGCCCCATATCTCTGTTTCCCCTCTCCTCCAAACCTCCTTGCCTCCTACGCACTAATCAACCCATTTTAGTCTGATTTTCACTTCCACTTTTCAATGGTTCTTGGCAAAATCGGTGACTTTTTTTTAGCATCTTTATTGTGATATAATTCACATACCATAAAAGTTACCCATTTACATTGTACAATTCAGGGCCAGGTGTGGCCGTTCACACCTGTTATCCCAGTAGTTTGGGAGGCTGAGGTGGGAGGATCTCTTGAGGCCAGGAGTTCGAGACCAGCCTGGGTAACATGGTGAGACACAGTCTCTACAAAAAATAGGAAAATTAGCTGGGCCATGGTAGCACATGCCTGTAGTCTTTGCTACTTGGGAGGCTAAGGTAGGTTCACTTGAGCCCGGGAGTTGGAGGTTACAAGTAAGCTATGATCAGGCCACTGCATTCCAGTCTGGGCAACAGAGTGAGACCCTGTATCAAAAAAAAAAAAAAAAGTGTACAATTCAATGGTTTTAATATATTGACAGTTCAACCATTACCATAATCTTAAGTTTTAGAAAATTTTCGTCACCCTGAAAAGAAACCCCTACCCATTAGCAGTCACTTCTCATTTTCCACCCCTCACCCCAACCCTAAGCTACCACTACTATACTGTCTGCTTCTATAAATTTCCTATTCTGGACTTTTCATATAAATGGAATCCTATAATATGTGGTCTTCGTGACTGGCTTCAGTTACTTACCCATATGTTTTCAAGGCTAATTCACATTGTAGCATGTATAAGTGCCTCACTTCTTTGTATGATTGAATAATATTCCATTGTATGAATATACTGCATTTTATGTATCCATCATCAATTGATGGACACTTGGTTGTTTCTACTATTTGGCTATTATTAATAATGTTGTGCGTATTCATGTGTAAATTTTTCTGTGGATGTATGCTTTTATTTCTCATGAATATATACCTAAGAGTGGAATTGCTGGGCAATATGTTAACTTTATGTTTAAAATTTTAAGGAACTCTTAAAGCAGCATGACTTTACATGCCCAATATATGAGAGTTCCAATTTCTACACATAGTTGCCAAAACTTGTTAGTACTACTTGTCTTTTTTATTATAGCTATCCTAGTGGGTGTGAAATGGTTTCTCATTGTGGTTTTGATTAACATTTCCCTAATGACTAATGACGTTAAAAGGAAAAAAACTTATTTCTATATAATCACACACTTCTGACACCAAACGTGTGGGAATTTTTCCCACCAACCAATTCTACAGTTCTCTCCAGACATCAACTAGGTGTCCTACAATTTAACTCAATTCTGACACTGACTGCCTGGAGTTAGAGCAGACCCTACAGGTTAAGGGCTCAGTCCCACAAGAGTGCCCCCACCTTAGATGCCAATCACAAGTCTGGGCCTTCCAGACTTCTGACTAACGGGCTATAAGTCAGGGGTTCCTACAACCCATTCCACAGATGCAATAATTTGCTATAATGGCTCACAGAAGTCAAGGACACATTTCCTTATGTTTACTGGTTTATTAAAGGATATTATAAAGGATATAAATAAACAGCCTCAGATGAAGGATACATAGAGTGAGGTCCCAAAGGGAAAGGTCCTAAACACAAGAGCTTCTGTTGGAGTTGAGGTACGCCACCCTTCCAGCACATGGATATGTTCACCCTAAATGCCATCTTTAGAGATTTTCATGGAGGCTTCATCATGTAGGTATGATCAGTTAATTATTAAGTCAGTTTCCAGCTTCTCTCCCTTCCCTGGAGAATGGGGGGTGTGGGCTGAAAGTTCCAAGCATCTAATCATGGCTTGGTTTTTCTGGTGACAAGCCACCATTCAGGAACAAAAGACAGTCCTATTACTCAGGAAATTTCAAAAGATTTAGGAACTCTGTGTCAGGAACCAGATTCAAAGACCAAATATTAGAACAAAAGATGCTTCTAGAACCCCTATCACTCAGGAAATCACATGGGTTTAGGAGCTCTGTTTCAGGAACCAAGGACAGAGAACAAATACATATTTCCTATTATGTCAACAGATGTCAAGCATCTTTTCATGTGCTTATTGGTCATTTGCATATTTTCTTTGAGGATGCCTATTCAGATCCTTTAGGTTGTCTTTTTATTACTGAGGTATAAGTATTCTTTGTATATTCTGCATACCAGTCCCTCATTAGATATACAATTTGCAAATATTTCCTGCCATTCTATGGGTTGTCGTTTCACTTTCTTGATTTGTGGCACAAAAGTTTTTAATTTTGACGTAGTTCAATTTAACATTTTTTTTCCTTTTTTGTTTGCGCTTTTGATATCATATCTATTAATAAGAAAACCATTGCCTAATCCAAGGTCATGAGGATTTAATCCTATGTTTTCTTTTAAGAGTTTTATATTTTAGCTCTTATATTAGTTTTAGATTATATTAGTCTTATATTTAATATTAATATAATTAATAACTAATATAATTATATATCCTATATAATTAATTGATTATATTAGTTTTATATTTTAGCTCTGTGATACATTTTGAGTTAATTTTTTTTTTTTTTTTTTGAGACAGAGTCTCACTCTGTTGCCCAGGCTAGAGTGCCATGGCATCAGCCTAACTCACAGCAACCTCAAACTCCTGGGCTCAAGCAATCCTTCTGCCTCAGCCTCCCGAGTAGCTGGGACTACAGGCATGCGCCACCATGCCCAGCTAATTTTTTCTCTATATATTTTTAGTTGTTCAGATCATTTCTTTCTATTTTTAGTAGAGACGGGGTCTCACTCTTGCTCAGGCTGGTCTCGAACTCCTGACCCTGAGCGATCCACCCGCCTCGGCCTCCCAGAGTGCTAGGATTACAGGCGTGAGCCACCATGCCCGGCTTGAGTTAATTTTTGTATGCGGTATAAGGAAGAGGTCCAACCTGACTATTTTGCATGTGGATATCCAATTGTCCTACCACCATTTGTTGAAAAGATGGTTCTTTCTCCCATTGAATTGTCTTGGCACCCAGTCAGTGATGATTTACATGCTATTTAATTCAATATTTTTTTTTTCACTTATTTAACCTCTTAGCAGTATTGACACAGTTCACCATTCCCTCCTTCGAATACTCCCTTTGTTCTCCTTTTACTTGTCTCGCTATTTCTTTTCAATCTTTATAGGTCCCTCATCTTCTACTAAGCTTCTAAATGTTGGGTTTTCAGTTACTGAGGCTGTGTAACAAATTACCACAAAACTTGGTGGCATAAAACAGTCATTTATTATGCTCACTGTTTCTTTGGGTCAGAAATTCAGACTGGGTAGAGCACGGTCAGCTTATTTCTGTTCCATGATGTCTGGGGCCTCAGCTGGAAGACTCAGGCTGGAGACTGGTATCATCTGAAGGCCTGTGAACTTACATATCAAGTTGTTGATAATGGCTATTGGCTGGGGGGCGGGGGAGCTCAGTTTATAGCCACGTGAGTCTGTTCATGTAGTTTCTCCATGTGGGTTAGTTTGGGCTTCCTCACAGCATAGTGTCTGGGTTCCAAGTATCCAGAAGGGGGAGAGAGGAAGAAAGGAAGAAGCTGGGGGAAAGCCATGTGGGCTTTTATGACCTAACTCCAGAAGTCACACAGTATCACTTTTGCTATAGATTTTTTCAAGGTACTCCCCAAGTCTCACCCACATTCAAAAGAAGGGAAACAGACTCCACCTCTTCATGGAAAATGGCAAGGTCCTAAACTAGCATGTGGAATCAGAGATATTATTCAGAAAAACAATCTGCCACAGTCTTTTCTGGTCACACTATTCACATTCTTCCCATGTGCTGCATACACTCATGCCCACCCCCAAGGTCTCCCAAAACCTCATCCCATATGGTACCAGGCTCAAGCTTGAGGTCCAAGATTTCATTGAGGTCAGGCCCAGGTACAGATGAGATTCCTTGGGTACAGTTTCTTTTTTTTTCCTTAATCTCCAATAAAATTTTAATTTTTAAATTTAATTATCAAAATGTATACTATATTAGATCAATTGGATACTAATAATTACATTGATAACACAATAAGGAAAATGTTTAAGGCCAAGTATGGTGGCTCATGCTGTAATTCGATCACTCTGGGAGGCCGAGTTGGGAGGATCACTTGAGGTCAAGAGTTTGAGACCAGCCTAGGCAACATAGTGAGACCTCGACTCTATAATGCATTTTTGAAAAATTAGGCATGGTAGTGCACACCTGTAGTCCCAGCTATTTGGGAGGCTGAGGCAGGAGGATCACTTGAGCCCAGGAGTTTGAGGTTTCAGTGAGCTATGATGACATCACTGTACCACCTAGGCAACAGACAGGAGAACCTGTCTCGAAACAAAAACAAAAGTTGTTCATATACTTTTTCTTTTAAAAAAAATTTTATTTTATAAATTGACTCATAATAATTGTACATATTTACAGAGTACATAGTGGTATTTTGATACATATGATATATAGTGATCAGATCAGAGTAATTAGCATAGCCATCCTCTCAAACATTTATCATTTTTTTGTATTGGAAACATTCAGTATCCTCTTTCTTGCTATTTGAAACTGTATATTATTATTAACTATAGTCATCCTACAGTGCTTTAAAACACTAGAACTTATTCCTCTATCTAGATGTAATTTTGTATCCTTTAACAAATCTCTCTCTATGCCCCTCTTCCCCTTACCTTTCCCTGCCTCTAGTATCCTGTTTTATTTTATTTTATTTTATTTTTTTGAGACAGAGTCTCACTCTCTTGCCTGGGGCGAGTGCCGTGGCATCAGCCTAGCTCACAGCAACCTCAAACTCCTGGGCTCAAGCAATCCTCCTGCCTCAGCCTCCTGAGTAGTTGGGACTACAGGCATGCGCCACCATACCCGGCTAATTTTTTCTATATATATTTTTAGCTGTCCAATTAATTTCTTTCTATTTTTCGTAGAGACGGGGTCTCGCTCTGGCTCAGGCTGGCCTCGAACTCCTGAGCTCAGAACAATCCGCCCGCCTCAGCCTCCCAGAGTGCTAGGATTACAGGCGTGAGCCATCACGCCCGGCCTCCTGTTCTATTTTTTATTTCTATGAGGTCAGTTTTTTTTAGCTTCCACATATGAGTGAGAACATGTGGTATTTAACTTTCTGTTCCTAGCTTATTTCACTTAACATAATGTCTTTCAGTTCCATCCATGTTGCCATGAATGACTGGATTTCATTCTTTTTTATGGCTGAATACTATTCTATTGTGTATATATACCCCATTTTTATTTATCCATTTATCTGTTGATGGACACTTAGGTTATTCCATCCATATCTTGGCTATTGTGAATAGTCCTGATACAAACATGGGGGTGCAGGTGTCTCTTTGATTTGTTGATTTCCTTTGATTTGGATAAATGCCCAGTAGTGGGATTGCTAGATCCTATAGTAGTTCTATTTGTAGTTTTTTTAGGAACCTCCACGGTGTTCTTCATACTGGCTGTACTAATTTATATTCTGACCAATTGTAGAGAAGAGTTTCCTTTTCTCTGCATCCTCGTCAGCATCTATTTTTTTTCCCAAGAACTCTTGTCATACCACCAACTGAAGCAAAACAACACAAAATGCTGCCACTTCACCCAAAAGCAATGCTTTTTAATCTGCCCTTTCTTGATGGCTTAATGGGCATTTGTTATTTTTTGTCCTTTTGATAATAGCCATCCTAACTGAGATGAGATGATATCTCATGGTTTTGATTTACATTTCCCTGATGATTAGTGATGTTTAACATTTTTTGATGTATTTGTTGGTCATATGTATGTAATCTTTTGAGAAATGTCTGTTCAGGTCATTTGTCCATTTTTTAATTGGATTGGTTTTTTTTTGTTATTGAAATGTTTGAGTTCCTTTTATATTCTAGATACTAAACCTGCTGGATAATAATTTGCAAATATTTTCTCCCATTCTGTAGGCTCTGTCTTTTCACTCTGTTGATTGTTTCCTTTGCTGTGCAGAAGCTTTTTAGTTTGATATAGTACTATTTGTTTATTTTTGCTTTTGTTGCTGGTGCTTTTGAGGTCTTATTCATAAAATCTTTTTCCAGACCAATGTCCTGAAGCATTTACCCTAGGTTTTCTTCTAGTAGTTTTATAGTTTGGGGTCTTACATTTAAGTCCTTAATCCATTTTAAGTTGATTTTTTCATAGGGTGAGAGGTGGGGGTCTAGTTTCATTCTTTTGTGTAGGGATATCCAGTTTTCTCAGTATCATTTACTAAAGAGACTGTTCTTTCCCCAGTGAATGTTGTTGGCAACTTTGTCAAAAATTAAGGGCTATAGATACATGGATTAATTTCTGGATTCTCTATTCTGTTACATTGGCTTAGGTGTCTGTTTTTATATTAGTACCATCCCGTTTGGGTTACAATAGCTTCGTAATATATTTTGAAGTCTAATAGTGTGATGCCTCTAGCTTTGTTCTTTTCGCTCAGGATCGCTTTGGCTATTCAGGGTCTTTTGCGGTTCTATATAATTTTTAGGATTTTTTTTTCTATTTCTGTAAAGAATGTTATTGGTATTTTGATAGGGATTGCATTCAGTATGTAGATTCCTTGTAGTATGGTCATTTTAACAATATTAATTTTTCCAGGCCCTGAACATGGATGTCTTTACATTTTTTTGTGTGTCTTCTTCAGTTTTTTTTCATTAGTGTTTTATACTTTTCCTTGTAGAGATCTGTCACTTCCTTAGTTAAATTTATTCCTAGGTATTTTATTGTTTTTGTAGTTACCATAAATGGGATTGGTTTTGATTTCTTTTTCAGCTAGTTCATTGTTCATGTATAGAAATGCTACTAATTTTTGTATGTTTATTTTGTATCCTGCAACTTTACTGAATTTGTTTATCAATTTTAAGAGCTTTTTGGTGACGTCTTTAGGTTTATCTGTATATAAGGTCATGTCATCTGCATTATAGGGACAATTTGACTTCCTCCTTTCCAATCTGGATGCCCTTTATTTTTTTCTCTTTCCTAAATTGATCTGGCTAGGACTTCTAGTACTATGTTGAATTAAGAGTGCTGAGAGTGGGCAACCTTGTCTTGTTCCAGTTCTTAGAGGAAAAACTTTTGTTCAGTATGATGTAGGCTGTGGGTTTGTCATATATGGCCTTTATTGCATTGAGGTACTTTTATTCTGTATCTAATTTATTTAGAGTTGCTATCATGAAGAGATGTTGAATTTTATTAGATGCTTTTTCTGCATCTATTGAGACGATCATATGTTTTTTGTCCTTCATTCTGTTGATGTGATATATCACATTTATTGATTTACACATGTTGATCCATCCTTGCATCCCTGGGATAAATTCCACTTGAACATGGTGTATTATCTTTTTGATGTGTTGTTGGATTTGGTTTCCTAGTATTTTGTTGAGGATTTTTACATTTATGTTCATCAGGGATATTGGCCTGTAGTTTTCTTTTTTTGTTTTGTCCTCCTTTGGTTTGGTATCAGGCTTCTGCTGACTTCATAAACAGAGTTAGGAAGTATTCCCTCCTCTTCGATTTTTTGGAATAGTTTGAGAAGAATTGGTATTAGTTATTTAAAAGTTCAATAGAATTCAGCAATAAAGCCATCCAGTCCTGGAATTTTCTTTGTTGGGAGACTTTTTATTACTGATTCAATCTCATTACTTATTATTGGTCTGTTTAGGTTTCTGTTTCTTTTTGGTTCAATCTTGATAGATTATGTATGCCCAGTAATTTGCCCATTTCCTTTAGGTTTTCAAATGTAGTGGAATATAGTTCATAGAAGTTGCTAATAATCCATTGTATTTGTGTGGTGTCCATTGTGACATCTCCTTTTTCATTTCTTTTCTTTCCTTTTTTTTTTTTTTTTTTTTGGAGATACAGTCTCACTCTGTTGCCCGGGCTAGAGTGCCGTGGCGTCAGCCTAGCTCACAGCAACCTCAAACTCCTGGGCTTAAGCCATCCTCTTGCCTCAGCCTCCTGAGTAGCTGGGGCTATAGGGTGCATGCCACCACACCTGGCTAATTTTTCTATTTTTAGTAGAGACAGGGTCTCACTCTTGCTCAGGCTGGTCTTGAACTCCTGAGCTCAAGCGATCCTCCTGCCTCAGCCTCCCAGAGTGCTAGGATTATAGGCATCAGCCACCGCACCCGGCCTCTCCTTTATTCTTGCTCCCTTCTAATTTCCTTTGACACAGCAGTCAAAGCAATATTTTAATTCCTATATCTTACTGTGGTACTCTCTTGCTCACAATCTTGTGTGAATTCTCATTACACTTGGAGTAGAATCCAGATTCCTTATCATGGTCTAAAATGCCTGTGTAACTGGCCTTCGCCTATTCTTCTGACTTTATTCCCTGTCACTTTCCCCTTACCCACTATGTGTCATCTCCTCTGTGTTTCTTTCATTCCTCAAACATACTAAGCTCTCAAAAAAGGTTTGTACCCATGCTATTCTCTATTACCGTGTCCTGTTTGCTTCTTTTATAAAACTTATCCGACTTTTAAGTTTTATCCTGTTTGTTTACTTGTTTATCTTCTGTCTCCCTAACTGGATTGTGAGCCCCACGAGATCAGGGGCCATGTCTGCCAATATATACCCAGGGCCCAGAGCGCCTACCATATACTATGCAGTCAGGAAATATTTCTTGAATATTGTTTAAAGGTATAGTTTTGTTTTGCGATAACATTATTATAATTAACATTTAATTATTAATCATATGAAATGTATTACTTCCTAATTCTCTTGCTGAAAGTAGGCTTTATTTTTTTCTTTCAGTAATTGCCCTTCCTTTTTGGCTGCTGCTTTAGCTAGAGCCACGTCAGACGAAGTCCTTCAGAGTGATCTTTCTGCACATTATATCCCAAAGGAAACGGATGGCACAGAAGGGACTGTGGGTGAGTACCTTTATACATAATTTGTTTAAAAATACTAAAATCTTCTCATGTGTAGTGGCCTACACGAGTGGTCCTGCAAAATACTAAATCTAGTTACACTTACCCACTGGTAGCAGGAGGGAAAAAAAATGCAAAAAGCTTTTTTCAAATTAATCAGTAAAAGGAGGGAAGAAGAGAAAAAATACAAGTGTATTTTTAAAAAGGTAGAGTAGTATTTGGAAGGTAATGGGAGCAACAGAAGATTGTCATGAGTGATATCCAGATAAATGGAAGACTAGAATGAGGAATTTGAAGACACAACAAAAGGATGAGTGGTGAGGGGAGGAAGAGTTTGAGCAAAACCTATTTAAAATTTTTAGCTTACTTTCAAGAATCCAAGTAAAAAGATTTAAAAATTCAAGAAATCAGTTGTAACAAAACTTCTCATTAATTATATTAAATTTTGTATCTGCCAATAAGTAGAGCTCTTCATGACAAATATTAATACGTGATTTAATCGCGTGGATCACTGTACATCTTTTTTTCCCCCCCAGGAAAATGATGAGGCTCTATTTCTTTTTTTTCCTTTGTTTTTTTCTTCATATCCCCATTTCACTCAGAAGCTCTATTTCTCATTAAAGGCATATTTATTAATATCTTAGGCGTTTACATATTTGACAGGATCTAAAGAAAAGATTTTGGTAAATATTAGGGAACTACTACTCAAAATTGTTAAGAAATTTTAATATTTCATGCTATTTGTTCTATTTAAAGCATTTGCCTTTAAACATGGTACATAAGGAGCAAAGCCTATATTAATGAATCAGAGTAGCCAGATTCCAGAGAATATGAGGCAGATGTAAAAGTAAACATTCCTGTTCTTCCTTTCTCTCTTGTTTTTGACAGAAAATTGGCAAGGAAGGAATTACTCTTCTTGTTTTTGCTGAGAGTAACTGATTCACCTAGAACCAAATTACTCCAGAGTCAAGTTGGGTAGGATTCCTGCTACAAAGCACTGGTCTTTCCTCTGGTACTGATGCATAAAGTAAAAACCCTGTAATGAAAAGACAGACAGATTAAATTCTGCCTCATTCCAGCCAGTGTAATGGCTGATTGCAGCTATTTATATGTTGATGTCCTACACCACTCCCTGCAGAAGGAGTATACTTAATGTAGCAAGATTGAAGTGTTGTCCTATATGCTTGCTTTGGGAGAATTTTCTGTGCCCCGTAAGATAGCAAAAGTGAAATTAAGAGTTTTTCTTTTGGTGGATATCATTGGTTATTCTGATTTAAAATGTTTCCAAGAGATTACCCAGGAATGTCTCCATGTTATTGCTGTGATTTAGATTGATCTAAACTATTTGCAAATCTTTAATTTAACCCAAATCACTCAGTGTGAATTGCACTGAGGAGAAACTCTACAGGGCATATTGTGTTTATCCATACATCAGAGGGCTAAACGAGCACACTGAATAAGGCCTGCTGTCACTGGCTTAAAGTCCCCACTGAAGTGCCTTTTGTCTCTCTTCTTGGTTGTTTCCAAAAACAGACTTTAAAAAAGTCCTTAAAGTTCTTTTCATGTTTACGTCATCCCTAACAGAATGTTGGCTAAGTGACCTTGCATATCTGACTTGGTACGAATTCAGTTTGGTGGATGTAACTCTTGTCCAGACAACCTAAAACCAATTTGAAATATCACAGTGTAAAAATTAAAAACAAGAAGGGAAAGAGAACACTAATACAGAGGAAATTAAAAGAATTAGAAAGTTTGTGTAAATAAATTGAAAACCTGGGCTGGGCGCGGTGGCTCACCCCTGTAATCCTGCCACTCTGGGAGGCTGAGGCAGGATGATCACTTGAGCCCAGGAGTTTGAGGTTGCTGTGAGCTAGGCTGACACCATAGCACTGTAGCCTGGGCAACAGAGTGAGACTCTGTCTCAAAAAAAAAAAAAAAAAAAAAAAAAAAAAAAAAAAAAAAAAAAAAAAAAAAAAAAAAAAAAAAAAAAAAAAAGAAACAGAGAACCTGGATATTCTAGAAAAATATAAATTAACAAAGTTTAAGAAAAAAGAGATTGAGAAAATTGTCAAGGAGCTATCTCCTCAAAAGGTCACAGTGTATGTAATTCTATAGGTGAACATTTTCAAATGATCAAAAACAGGTAATTCCAATGCTTTTTAAAATGAATGCTCCTATACACAGGGAAAGAAGGAAAATTTGTGTAGTATAATACTGATATCAAAACCTGCCTCAGACAAAACTGAAAAAGGAGACTGGTCTTGGTAATCAACATAAAAAAATCTTAAAATATTTGTATATTGAGTACGGCAGTTAATTTATTCAATGAATATTTTATTGAGGGCCCACCATATGATCAGTATTGTACTGGGGAAACAGCAGTGAACAAAAAAATATCAGGAAGGCTATTAGCATAATTTATATAGCAATAGGTCAAAAGAAAATTAAACAGAATAACCTCTAAAGATGCCAAAAGAAGCATTTGATAATATTCAATATCCATTCCTAATTTTAAAAATATTCTTAATAAAGTAGGATATATCTTGGACATCACAGGGCAAAATTTGGCTCAAACTAGAATCTAGTATTTACGCTTAATGTATACTCAGGAACTTTTCCATTGTAAGTGACCACAAAACACAACTCCAGTTGTGTGGCTTCAGCAAAACAGAATTTATTGGCTACCCTTCAGGGTAAGGGCCACACAGCTGGATTCAAGGCTTCAAATGACATCAGCAGTACCTGGCATTTCTCCAACTCTCAGCTGTACTCCTTTTCATCTTGATTTTATTTTCAGGCTCCATGTGGTGGCAAGATGAGTTCTGGGAGTGCCAGGTCTTCATTTGCCCAAGTTCAACTTGAGCAGGAAAACAAGACTAGATTTCCTCAGTTGCTCTTACATTTGTTACAGGATTCACTGTAATCAGCCCAATTTGGATCATTTCCCATTCCTGAACCAATCACCGTGGCCAGAGAATGTGATTTTATAATTGGCTAAACCTGAATCATATATTTTGCCCCTAGATGCACATGGACTGAGAGTAAAGAAAGAAGGAAATGTTACTGAAAGAAAGAGGAATGTCTGCTAGGTTTCAAAGGACACATTAAAGCACAGTTCTGATTCACAGTGGCAAATAAGCAACCAGAAATAAAGTGATTAAGAAATATGAAGGACCTATATTAAAACTCTTGAGCAACATAAAAAGGATTTAAATAAAACAATGTAATTTGTTCCTAGATAAGACTCAATGTGAAAAAAGTCAATTTTTACAAATTAATCTATAAATTCAACATGATCCCAAATATAATAGCAACATGTTCTTCTGCCCAAACTTGGCAAAATGATTAGAAAGGAAAAATGTGTCAAACTACCCCAGTGACATGTTTTTTTTTTTTTTTTTAGATAGACAGTTTTGCTCTGTCACCCAGGCTGGAGTGCAGTGGTATGATCATAGCTCACTGCAGCCTTGAACTCCTGGGCTCAAGTGATCCTCCCACCTCAGCCCTCCCAAGTAGCTAGGACTACAGGTGCATGCTACCATCCCTGGCTAACTTTTTCATTTTTTGTAGAGATAGGGCATTGCTATGTTGCCCAGGCTGGTCTTGAATTCCTGGCCTCAGGCGATCTTCCCGCCTTGGCTTCAAAAAGTGCTGGGATCCCAGGTGTGAGCCACCAAGCCCGGCCCCAAGTGACATCTTTTAAAATTAAGATTTATAGGCAGGAAAACTAGTCCTGATATTAAAACATATTTTAAGGTTTTAGTAACTGAAAGAGAGTGGTACCATTATAGAAAGAGACGGAGAGATGAAGCAGAAGACAATCAAGAAGCATATACATATTTTAATGATTATTAATTTATATAAGTTTGCATATACATTTATTGAATAAACAGCTAATGAGCCCCTGCTGTCTGCTAGGGACTACACTATGGCTAATCAAGGACAATTAAGACAGTTTCTATCTGCAGTCTGATTTGGGATATGAAGAGCATGGACTTTAGAGTCAGATAGACCTAGGACTGAGAATAGTTTTACCTATTTGTGGTATGTTCTACAGACATAGAATGTAGCAAATACTCAATAAATGTTATCTATTATTACAAAATGCGGTTAAGAGCTATAATAGATGGTATAAACAAATGTCAGGGAACATGATGGAGGGAGCAACTGGGAGGGGGTATGAGGGGGTATGGTTTACCAAATGTTAGAGGAAACTGGTATTGTTTCCTCTAACCAATTTACTCTGTCTTTACCAGCTCTGTCCAATAGATAGCACAAGGATGGAAATGCTCCCTGCCTGCGTTGTCCAATGTGGTGACCTCTAGCCATATGCGGTTATTAAACACTTAAAATATAGTTAATATGACCCAAAAACTAAATTTTAAATTTTATTTATTATTTTTTTAAGAGATGAGTCTCGCTATTAATATGTTGCCCAGGCTAGAGAGCAGTGCAGTTATTCACAGGTGTGATTATAGTGCATGACAGCCTCGAACTCCTGGGCTCAAGAGATCCTCCTGCCTCAGCCTCCTGAATAGCTGGGACTATAGGCATGCATCATTGTTTCTGGCTAATTAACTTAAATTTAAATAGCCATATGTAGTTAGTAGCTCCCTTATTGGACAGCACAGGTCTATATAATAAGAGTAACATATAAAACAAAGAATGATACAATGGTTTATTATCTGGGAATCTAGGAACTATCCTGATAGTTAATATCAGTTATTTCTTTCACCCCACCCCATTCTTCCTCAAAGTTTCTAAATTCACTTGATTGTTTTGTAATCCTCTGTTATGACTGAGTCGAATGAGGACATATCCATCTCAGGGTCTGCATTTGGGGGCAATAGTACTGCAGGGACCAGATGGGTTGGAGAAATACAAGTAGGTAATTGCTGGCTGAAAGCTAGTGCTTAAAAAAAATTGGAGTCACTCAAAACAATCAAACTGTTGTCTATGGGACTGATGTCTGACCAAAAATAAAAAAAATAAAAAAAAGTAAAAAGAATTATTTTTTAAATATATAAAATTTTTAGAAATTTAAATATTAATAAAAAAGAAAAAATGTTGTCTATTGGTCTCAGTTTTCTTCTTGTGCATATCTCCTCAGGCTGTATTTGCTCTTTGAACTTCTCTTTCCAGTGTACCCTTGGTTTTCAGTTACATAAAAATGTTAAGGGGGACAAAGCACAAAATAGGATTTACCACCCTGTACTATGTTAATGAGGAGAAAAAAAGTAACAGAAAACTTGAGATCAGCTTTTCGAATATAGTCATTTTAAAAAGAATTTTGAGTAAGAAAACAGGTAAATGTAGTCACAGATTAAGGGAAAGGCAGGACTTGGAATAAAATTGGGAATCCAAGTTACCAGGCTGTTCTAGAACGTACAGTCTCTCTTCTTTGGGATTTGTGTTCTAGATTGGAGGAGGCATGTGTAGCCAATTGCCCATCTGGCACATATTTCCTCAGGCTGTCAAGCTATATCTGATTTAGAAAAGCAAAAAAATTTTTAAGTTCTAAATTTTTTTTTTTACCTGAGATGTAGGACGACCCTCCAAAATACTGGCCTGAGAAAACCTAATGTCCCCTTAGTTATTTCAATAGCTGCAGTTTAAGTGGAGGGCAACTTGGGTGGAGGGTAAAATGATGTGAGATATAATCTCTTCAGTCCATTCAGTGTTGCTGAACGGGCTTCCACACCTTCCATTTACTGAGGGACACAAGTCTGCCCCAGAAGTCAGCTAGTCTGCTCTACCTCACAGGTCAACAGCAGACTTCAGGTGATGTAGCAGACCGCTCCCGGATGGCTGTCTCATTTTTTCTACCCAGGGTCACACATACAGACAGAATTTAAGTACTTTTTCCTTAGGGAAATATAAAACTTTTAACTCATTTGTTAACCTATTGGCTAAACTATTTAAACTACTGCCTAAAACTTCAGTAAACAAATACATCCAATAGCAAAAATATATAATTCAGTTCCAAATGATGGTCATTGATAGGAGAGAAAAGTTAGGGAACTGGATCTAAAGGAGGAGGTCAGGAAGAAAGGGAGGGACAAAGACAAATGGTAATCAAGGTAAACCTTTTTATTCCTGTAGTTTGTAAGCTGTTTTCATAGGTCTTTCATATTCCAATTAGCTGGATAACCACTGTTCACCTTGCAGTGATTCTTCTAAGCAGAGGAGGCTTGGCTCTCCAGGTGATACCATAGCAGCCAACCAAAGAGGAACCAGGGCTCTGAACTGGAGAGCAGTGGCCAGAACACTTCCCGGGCTGGAAGAGATCGAGCCTAGGAATAGGTCCAGCCCTGGCCACAGGTTTTCTCCTCATGACATAAGGATATCTTGATGACAGCTGCTGGCTGATGATTTTCTACTAGACAGGTTGTCATTTTCTTTCTTCAGAAGCATTTCATTTTTCTTGAGAAGGATGAATTTCTTCTATTAAGGAGGAACTTGACTAAGGTGACCTACTTCTGTCTTTACCAAGAAGGCAGTTGAAAAGCGGTTTTACAAGGCTCTTCATTGGGGGTTTCTGTGTTTCTTTCACAGAGATTGAGACAGTGAAATTGGCCCGTTCTGTCTTCAGCAAACTACACGAGATTTGCTGCAGCTGGGTGAAAGACTTCCCTCTCCGCAGGAGACCCCAGCTTTATTATGAGACATCAATCCATGCCATCAAAAACATGCGCAGGAAAATGGAGGACAAACATGTCTGCATTCCTGACTTTAATATGCTCTTCAACCTAGAGGTAAAGGGCACTTCTGGAGAGTCAGTGAGATTTAAAACACAAAACAAACACCTTCATGGTCCTGTTAGAAAAGGAGAACTTCTGATATATTTCTAATAGTATCTCTCATAGGTTAGAGAAGGACTAAGTGCAAAGTGGCACAAATTTGCTTGCATTAGAAAATGGAAAAGGAACTATTTATTTTATGTTATTTTGAATAGGTAATGCATTCACATGGTTCAAAATTGGGAAAATAAAAATCTCTCTCTCATTATCCTAGTCTTCCAGATACTCAGTTCCCCTCCATGAAGGCAAGAGAGTTACTTATGTAATCTTCCAGAGCTATTCGATGGTCTATATAAGCAAAAAAACCAAAAAACAAAAACCCCAAAAACTGTATCTCAGTAAAGCTGTTTTTTTAAAGGAAACTATTTCTATAGTATAATCAAACAGTGTTTATTGAGTTTTCACACTACTGTGCTGCTGAAGCAACACAAACACAAACATAAAAGAATGATTTAAGGCTGAGACAGTTTTCTGATTTCATGTGATTTTCTTTTTGAAATCTTGGTCTCTGAGATAGGAGAGTAGCTGGAATTACGTTTCATGAATCTCTGTGACTGACAAATTGGATCCATATGAGCCTTGTCAGCTTAATAACTATTTTCTTGTTAACTTTCTCTTCTTTTTCTATTAAATATATTATGTTAATGCAAACAGAAGTAGGTTTGTTTCCTTTGCCTGTCATTTGCCTCTTTTCTTCACTCAAGTCCATAACTTAAATTACAATGTAGTAATTTATACAAAGCACAACATTTCCTTCATTTAGCAGCTAAATTTAAATTTTAGCTGTCAAGGTCTAATCAGCAGTGATCGTGGGTTGGTAATTGGTGCTTATGTTATAAAGATGGATCAGCTGATGTCTGTGTTTCCAGTACCATGCCCATGCAAATGTAACCCAAAAGGCTCTTGTGTGACTATGTCTTATGTCACTACACCCACTTGAAGATTATACTCATATTTAAGGGCATTATTGTTGTTTGTTGACTTGGTTGATTTTTCTTTTGCCTTCTAATTTCAAAATCAGCCTATAGGCCTAACTCAGAAAGGAGCACCTTGGTATAGTGAACCAGGCTTTGAGAGCAATGTGACAACATATATTTAGAAATTTATAGATTTTCACATCCTTTGATCTGGTAATTTCACTTTTAATTCTTTATTATAAGGAAATAGAAATACAGAAAAGTCTTCTATGTTTTGTTTGACCTAAATATTTTATATAACATTGTTCATAATTTGAAAATGATCTAAATCATAAAAGGGAATAACTATGATATGCTCATAGATATATATTATAAGCCACTGAAAATAATGTCTTTAAATAATACTTAATGACATGGGGAAATGCTAATGATATGATAAATGACAAAGTAGGATATAAAATATGCACAGTGTGATCCTAATTTTATTTTAAAAATATGCATGTAGGCTTGGCGCAGTGGCTCATGCCTGTAATCCTAGCACTTTGGGAGGCCAAGGCTGGCGGATTGCTTGAGGCCAGGAGTTTGAGACTAGCCTGAGCAAGAGTGAGATCCCATCGCTACAAAAAAATAGGAAAATTAGCTGGGTGTGGTGATGCATGCCTGTAGTCCCAGCTGCTTGGGAGGCTGAGGCAGGAGGATAGCTTGAGCCCAGGAGTTTGAGGTTGCAGTGAGCTATGATGATGCCACTGCACTCTAGCCTGGGTGACAGAGCAAGACCCTGTCTCAAAACAAAAAAATAAATGTGTGTGTGTGTGTGTGTGTGTGTGTGTATAAAAAAAGACTGTTACCTGTGGATGGTGGGATTATAGGTGATTATTTCCTTCTTTACATGTCTCTCTTAGTCTAAATTACCAAACATTGTAATAGGGAAAACATTAGTAAACATCAGTAAATGTTTTTTTGTTTTTTAGAAAAGCTATACTATTTTTTTTTTTTTAAAGAAATCCACTCAGCTCCCTTTTGTTTCTTGTGATGTGATATTGAGTTGCTTAAAAATGAGTACTGCTTTAGTGGATATAGAAATTCCACATGTTGGGATTATTTCTAGATAATTCTGTTTAATCAGTCTTCAGTGGCATTAAATTGCTGAATGAACTAGTTGTAGTATGTGTATTAGACACAGATTTCATAGTATTTGGGTGTTATTATTCTATGCACATTTATATTTGGTGCTTTTGTAAATATAATACACCCTTTAAAAAGAACTTTTTCAAAGCACAGATATACCTGTTGTTTTAGTAGCCCTTCCAAATCCCCATGAGATAGCAACTCATCCCTACTTAACAGAAAACAAGCATAAGAAAATTATATGATTTGCTCAAGATTCAATGACAGGGCCTGGATTACTCTAAGAGCCTAAGGAAAAAGAAGTCAAAAGGCAAATGAAAACCATCATGTACTGTTGCCTAGTAAGAGCTCAGGACTCAGTGAGAGCTCAGGGAGTCACAGATCTAAGTGAGACAGATCTGAGATTTAAACACTTGAGTTGAAGATGAAGAAGCAAACTACTTAATGGTTGAAATGTAATCTTATGATTAGGTTTCTTTTGTCAAGACAAAGCACAGGGTTGGAAGATCCTCCCCTGACAGTTGCCTTTGCAAGGGAATGTGAAGCTAAATCTTGGATCATGGGGTGAGGCAAAGTGGTCAGCCACACAGAGCATTTGGGCTTGAACCATTTGATGTGGTTCAAGTTTGGTTAACTAGTTTAGAGACTCTGTGCTGTTTACGGTGAGAATTCAATGTGACTATGAATGACTTATGAAAGAGGCATTATAGTTTAGAAACATGTGTATGCTTTCATGTCTTTATGTATTTTAAACCTGAACATAATTGGCCTTGTGCTAGAAGGCCTATTATTTTCTATTGTTCTCAGGGTCTAATTTTACTATTAAAATACTTGTATTTTGAAAGAGCACTCAATCCAGAACAGCTTTTGCTCAATCCTCCTCATACCTTCTTTTTCCTCCCTCTCCCTCCAACTTGTAACAGCAATTTAGAAGCAAATGTATGTGGGTGGTTTCCATGGTACAAGACAACAACTTTCACAGAGAGAGAAGGCACTTCAGCCTGAGCTAATTGGGCATGATGTGTCCCAGAGTTCTGGTGTGTAAACACAGATGCCCTAATATCGCAGGTATTTCAGCAGTTGATCAGGCATGTTAGAAAAGAGAAACAATTAGTCTCATTATTCTGAGTGACAAATGCAGTGGAGGAGAAGGATGGACAACAGTGATTCTAGGGGCTTTGTTCATTTGAATCATTCTATACCCAACTCCCTGAACTGTTACGTTTCTATTGACAGGACCAGGAAGAACAAGCTTACTTTGCAGTGTTTGATGGCCACGGGGGAGTGGACGCTGCCATTTATGCCTCCGTGCACCTCCACGTTAACTTAGTACGCCAGGAGATGTTCCCCCACGATCCTGCTGAGGCCCTGTGCCGGGCCTTCCGGGTCACTGATGAGCGGTTTGTGCAGAAAGCAGCCAGGGAGGTATGCCACTTTCCAGCTACGAATGCACTAGCCGAGCTCAACTTGGTCTGTGTGGGTAAAGGGCTGTTTGGATTCCGTATTCTTGACCCACAGTGTTGGCTTCTGTTGTAGTTGTAAGTCTAATTCCCTCTTCAGAAATAGTTTCAGGGGGGTACAATGATGTACTGTACAGAAACTCCCAAGCTGTAATTTTCTGGATTCATTTCTGTTGTCATTGCCAGATTTGGCCAGTGAGTTTTTTCTTTCTTTTATTCACCATTGCCTGTCAGGTTCACACCAGGACCATCTCTCTAAGCAGACTCTTGCTGACAAGATTGGATATGGTGAATAAAACAATGGTCTAAAAAAGAAACAGAAACTGGGATTCCTTCCATACATTTGGTTCTAAATGGGTAGGCAGTGTTTTGCTATGTATCTTTTGAGGGAAAATTTGCTTGGAGAGGGTGAATCCTTAGATGATCTTTGAACTGATTTTCTCTCAACAGGAAGAAGTCATAGCTCTTATCCTATATTGCTAAGGTTAATCAAACCTAAGTTTTTTACTCTGAATGAATGACAGGGGTTCTATATTAACGTCTAAAAATAAATTTAAAAATTACCATTCTGGGCATTGGTACATAATTAACTACAGTACGCTATATTGGATTTTTTAACTGGGGACCAGTTAAAAATAATTTTTAAAAGTAATTACAGAATTAGATACATAACATAAGCCTCCTGCCCTATGACTTACACTCTTTTTAAAATGAACTTGGAGACATAAGGGTAATTAATCATTTAATCCATTTCTTTGATCTCATAGTTATGCTACAAAACAATAATGGAGCTTGGAATTAATGAAACAATAATTTAGAACTATTTGGTATTAACTAAGAGAAATATTCTTTACCTTCTCTTTTGTCCCCCAAGCTTGGATTAATACTCAGGTTCAACAACAGTTAACCACTGGAGTCCACATAAAGAGGTGGGGCTGGAAAATAAAATACAACTCTTGCCCTCACACCTTCCTAGTCTCCTGAGGACCAGCATTCTGCTTGGCTGTCTCTAGAAGCCACTGGCTCTCATCATTCTGACTGAGGACAAGACCAGGCCCCTGATACATGATCTGTAATCACCACTATGAAACAAAGAGAATCCCTTTGTCTTCTTCATGCTCTATTCTATTCCTTTTCCTCTGTCTTCTCAAAATTATGGCTTTTTTTCCTGGCCATGTTTACCTCATTTGTTTTGTCAGTGATCCTGGTATCTCTCAGTTCCGCCAATAGTTCTCTTGAATAATTTAGGTTTGTTCTCAGCAGTCACTTTTCTCCTTCTTGTGCTTCCGTGTGCTGCTGACTGCTGGGAAGAAAGTTGCTATTCCCGCTGTGAAGCAGCCCTGCCTCCTGTTCTCTCCAGGGCACATGCACTGAAGTGTCTTTATCATGTGTTCTAAGGGGCTGAGTTTTTGAACGTTCTGTGTGGGAAGATATTTTATTGGTGGGTGAGGATTTATAACAAACTTTCCCTACGTAGGGAAAATGAGAAATTGTTTTCTCTTTGGATACAAGGGGCCTTTTACCACCCCTGACGCATTGGTTCTAATTTAGACCAGGTCCTTAGTAACAGAAAGTCATGCTCATTTGGTGGTGACTCATGTCAAATGGAGATGTCATTTTACTATAGTAGGATCAAGAGCTTTAACTACAGTGGTAGCTATCGCAGTGAAATTCCAGGCTGTTAGTTCTTTATGTGATGTTCCAAAAGCAAAGGCCCCTAAAAATATTGTAGGGAGGACTTTTTTTTTAAAGGTATACGCATCTTAGTACTCCAGGGAATGTATGCTATGTCTTGGCTCCTTATCTTAATATCCAGAGACTGGGAGCATTTGTTATATACCAGTCAGATGCTTTATATATGATTTTGTGCAGCTAGGACTCTTGCACTAAACATACAGTAGGTTAGTAACAAAAGAGAGACCAGAATTTAGAAATCTTTAAGGATTGATACAGTGGGTTTAGCACAGGACTGGGAGGAAACAGAATTTTCAGTTCTGTTTTGTGTACTAATCAGTTACTTGTCCTTGGGTAAGTCACATAACCTGCCATAGTTTTCTTATCTGTATTAAAAATGGAATTAATAATCATCCCTGCCTTGCGTGTTACAGATCAGGTGGATTAAACATGTGCATACACATAAATACATACATGTAAATAAAATGAATTGAGAAATATGAATTGCTGTGTATTTGTGAAATTGCATTATTAATAGTCTAGCTTCTAGCTAAAAAGTTTATATTAATTATAACTTGCTTCCCAATGAGAATTTAGTGTCTATTTATTTTCACTGACTGTAGTTTTATGTAAACTATTTTCAGAGCTTAAGATGTGGGACCACAGGAGTGGTGACTTTCATCAGAGGCAACATGCTACATGTGGCCTGGGTGGGCGATTCCCAGGTTATGCTTGTGAGAAAGGGCCAAGCTGTTGAACTAATGAAGCCACACAAACCAGACAGAGAGGTAAGTGTGGTCTGTTCTATTAGAGCATATGCCATAAAGGCAGTTTTCTAGTTATTAATTAGGACTCATGTAATTATTATAATTATTGCCATTATCTCAGCAACTGTGCCCACCTTCCAATGGAGAAATAAAGAGAACCTTTTCATGAAGCTGATGAGTATTATATCTCATGTTTACTGTTAAAGTAGATGAATAAATCCTGAATCTGGTTATTTGCTTCTTTTTATTGCATTGCTGTTTAGGATGAAAAGCAGCGAATTGAGGCCCTTGGAGGCTGTGTAGTCTGGTTTGGTGCCTGGAGGGTGAATGGAAGTCTGTCGGTGTCCAGAGCTATTGGTAGGAAAAATAAATTTTTGCGTCTCCAAATTGTCCTCTTCTAGCTCATTGTCTTATACTTACTGTGACATAAAGGAACCTGAGATGACAATTTATATTAACAAAGTGCTTATTATTATTATTTAAAATAACAACTGGACAATGCCTCTTTTAATTATTTTATTTAAGCCTGTCCATTTATATACTTAAATTTCATTATTAAAAGGGAATCATATCAAGAAATGAAGAATTTACTAGTTTCTGTCCTTTTTTTTTAAATGGAAACCTTTAATTATTAGTATACAAATCTGCTTAAAACCACTGCGATCCTCATTTCATTCCATTTGGGTCATATTTAGCTTAACTCAGTATTTTCCAGAGAATGGAAGCCTCTCCATATTTTACCCATATTTATTGTTTATATCTTTGTTTTTACAATGAATTCTTAAAATGACAAAACAGATAATAAATTTATAGGAAAAACATTGTTCTTTTGACATAAAAGCTATTTTTCATGTGGAAATATATGTAATATATGTGGAATATAGTAATTTGTCAGACAACCCTGGGGTTTCAAAGAATCTGCTTCCCTGGGACTTAAATTTTTCAGAAGAAGGGGAAAGTCAATGAAACTGTAAGGGTATAGGTTAAAGAATTAAGTTATCTGTTTCTGTCTTTGTTTCACTTTGGGCCCTGGGTTTATTATTTTTAGGCTTCATGGCTTAGATTCATTTCCTGATTTTTAAAAAAGAATAAATCGATATGTGTATATATGTGGATGATGTATATATGCATGTATACGGCAGTTTTTAATCTCTGCTTCCCTAAAGAAACAGGGATAACATAGATAAATGGAATTCACATCCAGTCCCCAAATTTAGTTTATCATTACCAAAAAAATTCCAGAACATTAAGAAGATCTTAAAGGATTTAGTTTCACCACTGATTCGAGTTCCTCTCACTCTTTAGGAAGGTGCTGGCAAACTGTGAAGTGGCCCAAATATGAGCAGCAGAAGGCTGAAAGAGAAATAGCTAAAAGATTCTACAAATACCTTCTGAAAAATTGAGAGTTAGCTTTACCTTAGACTGAGGGAGTTATTAGCTTTAGAATAAGGCCAAAAAGGGGAATTTCTCATTTCTAAAATACACCCTATATGGTATTATTTTTGACAACTCTTTACCAAAGACCACTTCCTCTTGATCTTACCTGTCTCTGTCAGAGGACTGAGGAGGATCTTTAATGCTTGTTACAGAACCAACTTACTAGATGATACTTGCCTTTTCTTGCTTCTAAAAATATAACAAAAGAGAAACTAAAGCAGGGGAAGAATGTCCTTGAGTAAGTGACAATCTAAGAGAGAACAAGGGGACTGCACAGAGGAAGTGACTTTGAGTTGGATGTGGACGAGAGTGTGTAGGGAAGGAAATCCCAGGAATAGGGAAGGATAAATACATGGGGGTTTGAAAGGACAAGCAGTATTTTAGGCATAGCAACAAGTACAGGAGT
Organism: Indri indri; assembly: GCA_004363605.1. Classification (NCBI taxonomy): domain Eukaryota; kingdom Metazoa; phylum Chordata; class Mammalia; order Primates; family Indriidae; genus Indri; species Indri indri. Next base: position 85,642 of record RJWJ010000103.1, read on the forward strand.
CTGGAGCAGAGGGTGGGGGTGGTAAGAGATTAGAAGCGTTGGTGCCATATTGTGAAGGGCCTTACTGCAGAGGGGCCTCGTGTATCAGGTTTGCATTTATAAAGATATTGGTAGTGACCGTATGGGAGGCAGGCCAGAGTGGACAGCCATCACTCAGCTAAAAAGGGATGTGGAGAAGGGAATAAACTGATGAGGCAGACTGGTAGGTGGAAAAACCCGCTACTCAGGTGACAGAGAACAGTCAGCTGAGGGAAAATAAGCAATAACATAAGGGGCAGGTGTAGATTCAGTTTCTTGGGCAGCTCGATGATGAAGGGGAGAAAGGAAATAGTGTGGTGGCTTGAGGGAAAAGCCTTCCTTTTATTGTTTCTGTTTTTAGGATGAAGATATTTTTGATTTGAGCATGTTGGTAGGAAAAAGAAAGCAAGTAGAGGACAAACTGAACACGAGAGAGTAGAGATGCCAGAGTCTTAGGAAGACAGGAGCAACAGAACAGGTTAGCTTTGAGAAGGGAAAGGGCCGCCTCTTACTCTGAGGAAATGATAGTGGATATAGGTGAATCTCTACAGACTAAAAAAAAGTGGGGGCAGTAGGAAGTGAGGAAATTCAAGCCTGATAAACTTAATTTTCTTCAAAGTAGGAAATTAGGCCATCTACCACAATCCAGTAGCTTGACTGGGAGTCAAAGAATGTGAGAAAGATTTGGAAAGCTCATGGAATAAAATAGGGGACTATACAAAGGGACAAGAAAAAGGACTCCTGAGCAAAGTTTAACTCTACTTAAGAAATAAATGATATTTTAAAAATGAAAAGCTTTTCAACAGTTTCTCCCTACGAGCCCTTCAGATTTATGATCCAAAGTTGACAGAGGCATGATGTTTCCTAACATATGGAGAGAGGAGGATGAAGACAAAAGGATGTTGCCATTTCTACCATGAAATGGATATTCATGCTTTCCTATCAAATTTGGGGGCGAAATGTCATGAATTTGACACCCTACAGTAGAGCAGGTGAAAAGCCAGAATTCTGGCAGGCATTTTCTCTGTGCAAATCTTTGTATGTTCTGTTCCAAACTAACAGTTGCAGTAGTCTTTTAACTGAAGCACTAAAACAACATTTTTGGGAACAGTATGAGTCAGAGCACATTTATTTTTAGAAGTGGAATTCAGAAAATAATAATGATTATAATAATACAGTCAGGTAGAGTAAGGGATAAGGAAATTTAGTAAAGTGGATTGGTGGAGGATACTGATCCCGGGATTGGGTTTTAATTAGCTCTAATAGGCTATTGGGAGATATTATAGTATAGAAGTGAAATTGATGAAATTAAACCACTCTCGAGAAAGATGGTTTTGACTACTACAAGAAGTAACAGGCCAGGCAAGGTGGCTCATGCCTGTAATGCTAGCTAGCACTCTGGGAGGCCGAGGTGAGAGGATCAGTTGAGCTCAGGAGTTCAAGACCAGCCTGAGCAAGACCCTGTCTCTACTAAAAATAGAAAAAAGTAGCTAGGCATAGTGGCTCACACCTGTAGTCCCAGCTACTCAGGAGGCTGAGGCAGGAGGATCACTTGAGCCCAAGAGTGTGAGGTTGCTGTGAGCTATGATGATGCCACTGTACTCTAGCCTGGGCAACATAGCGAGACTCCATCTCAAAAAAAAAAAAAAAAAAAGGAATGAAATGGAAACTAGCCTAGACATGAATAAGATGAAAGGGTTATATGTTTGAGAATGAGTGGAAGGAGTGAAGATGAGCATATTTATAGGGTCGAAAGACTAGTTTCTTATCTAATAGATACACTAACACAGGTAATATTAGGCAATGAAGAGAATGATCAGAAATTTGGTTTGTTTCTTTCAGTGTGGACTTGTTCTCAAATCTCAATTAAATCTAATCTAACCACCAGTAAAAGAACAGATCTACTAAATCAACAAAGTTTTCCAACGTAGGACTGAATTTTTCAGTACAGCAACAAATTTAGATCTGACATTGTTGTTCTGTTCAGCTAAGCCTAAATCATGGCCAGAGGCACAGATTCAAAATCTAAGCTAGAGAGGAATTAAGCCCAGAAGTAAGCAGCATCTGATTACTAAAGAACTCAAGTATTTTATCAAAAACTTATTTTATAAATTCTTTCCAGTAAATTCAGTTCACAATTGAATAAACTGTGATCAGAAGAGTCATGGCGTTGGCCAGAAAAATTCTTAGCGCACAAGGTAAACCAAAGTCTGACTGCTGATGCCCTACTTCCTAATTCCCACAGGAGATGCTGAACACAAGCCGTATATCTGTGGAGATGCAGATTCTGCCTCCACTGTTTTGGATGGGACCGAAGACTACCTCATTCTGGCCTGTGATGGCTTCTACGACACGGTAAACCCTGACGAGGCAGTGAAAGTTGTGTCCGACCACTTGAAAGAGAATAACGGAGACAGCAGCATGGTGGCCCACAAATTAGTGGCATCGGCTCGTGATGCTGGGTCAAGTGATAACATCACTGTTATTGTGGTATTCCTGAGGGACATGAACAAAGCTGTAAATGTTAGTGAGGAATCAGATTGGACAGAGAACTCTTTTCAAGGAGGGCAAGAAGATGGTGGGGATGATAAGGAGAATCATGGAGAGTGCAAACGCCCTTGGCCTCAGCACCAGTGCTCAGCACCAGCCGATCTAGGCTATGATGGGCGCGTGGATTCATTCACTGATAGAACTAGCCTGAGCCCAGGGTCCCAAATCAACGTGCTGGAAGACCCAGGCTACCTAGATCTCACACAAATAGAAGCAAGCAAACCTCACAGTGCCCAGTTTTTGCCACCAGTTGAGATGTTTGGTCCTGGTGCACCAAAGAAAGCAAATCTTACTAAAGAGCTAATAATGGAGAAAAAATCAGTTCAATCATCATTGCCTCAATGGAGCGGTGCTGGAGAGTTTCCCGCTTCTTTCAGTTTGGGTTCAACAGGGCAGCAGGTACACAGAATGGAGCGCTTGTCTCCTGTCTGTTCTGGGTTGGAAAAGGAACAGTTCAAATCCCTGGGAAACAGAGTTTCTAGATTGTCTCATTTTCGCCACCACTACTCAAAGAGGCGGCATGGATTCAGGTTTAGTCCAAAGTTTTATTCATTTCTCTGTGCTCAAGAGCCTTCCCACAAAATAGGCACTAGCCTATCCTCACTTATTCGAAGTGGGAAGAGAAATAGGATGTTAAGAAGTTCTTTGCCATGGAGGCAAAATAGCTGGAAAGGGTACAGTGAAAACATGATAAGACAGCTCAGAAAGAGTAATGGTACTCCATACCCAGATCTCCCCTGGAGCTATAAAATGTAATAATTTTTCTTTAAAGTAGGCTAGCTAGCTCTCCCCCAATAAAAACACCACTATCAGAATAGAAACAAGGTAGACATTTCTAAAACATACGTGCTTCATCACGAATCCATGGATGGCTCAATTCTTAAATGTAAATAGATCTCTAGGAAACTCAAAATAGTGTTTTCAATCTAAAAAAAAGTATTGGCAGTTTCACTTGCAAAACTATACAACTGGTCCCTGTGATGTGTCTCCACACCTACATACAACCCCTCCCCACTATCCCTTCACGTCACTAGTGGAAGCTTGCGGGTCAGTTACGTCAGGATATGTGGTGTTGAAATCTCAATGCAGTCGAAATTTGGTCTGATGTGCCTAATATCTATGGAAAACTCAATGTAGAATTAAACTTAGTTGGGAAATGTCCCTCAAAATCCTGGGGACTGAAGGAAACATCCCCCCACCATTTTGGGGTAGGCAAAAGACTAAAAGCCATATGGTTTTTAACTGGTAACAATGAAAGTAGAAAACTAGTGTAAAAGTGTCATCTTCTCAGACTTGTGAGGCGGTTTACAGTCAGAAAGATTTACTGAATTTTTTTCTGTAAAATAATAGACTGAACATATTTTGAATTAAATATTTCCTAGGGCTGTAGTTATTTGGGGGTTTCATAACTTGTTATGGTGCTTTTGGTGGAATTTTTATTAGTTAGCATTTTAAGGGACCACTGTCAACTGGTTTTAATCTGTGATGCTAATGTGTTTTTCACTACCTTCATCTCAGGAATAAAACTGGTTTAATGGAGATGATATCAGGTACAAATATACTAGAATCAAAATGCCATTTAAAAAGAAAATCAAATAGCATTTTTATATTTTTTAGTTCAGACAGCAAAGGCATATACTACTATAAAATAAAAAGTGGTTTTGGAGAATGAAAATTGCTCATTTTAACTTCTCTAAAATTATTTACTCCAAGGGAATGAATTGGTATGAAGGAGGCTAAACGTACTGCCTCAAGTGAGCCCAGAGGCCAAGTGCAAAGGAGAATGCAGATTACCGGGAGGCAGGTCTGTTTAGTTATAATCGGAGGACGCACCAGTGTCCTGCTACATGCAGCTTCTGACTGCAGATACAGGACGCATGCTTCTCATTTCAATGGTTATTCTTGATATTTTAGAATTACATAGTTTTTGCTATTTCTGTGGTTCCAAGCCAGAAGCATATCTTCAGTTAAAGACAGCAAATAAATAATGATTCATTCAGTGAAGCAGCCTCTTATTTTTCTGAGAATCATCAATGTCTTGGCATTACCCTCCCTTAGGCAACTGTGGACTAGCCCCACCAATGGACAAGGCAGCCCATTGCGGTGATCACTCATACTGTTAGGACACACTAAACGCTCTTGCTGAGAAATGTCCATTGCCTAATCATATTTTTACATGATAATACAATTACTTTATGTTCCCCGGACTGATAACGTGGGACTGAAATTCCTGAATTTTAAAGACATAGATAACTGTAGCATATTTTGGGTGCCAGTATAGCTATATAAAAAAATAAAAACAGCTTCACTTTAGCTATGATCAGATTGTTAATCTACAGATTTTATTTTTAAAATTTGGATGTAAGAGATTTTTCAATATTTGTTTTCTCTTGATTTGGAAGTCAATTCTTCTTTTCTCAAGTCTGTGACACATGGTTGAAAAGGAGTGAGTAAACATGGCTCCAACTACAGAATTAGAATCTTTCATCATTCTGATGCTTTGCCCCACACATGGACCTCACTCATAAATGTCATTTTCTGAAGCCTAGATCTTGTTAACAACCCATCAGGTGCGGTGTTGGTTCCAAATCAAATTATCTAAGAAAACAGAGGCAGCAGAACATTGGTACACATTATGGTCCAAAGTGCTTGGCTAAGTAAAACAAATTAAAAAAAAATTTCTATAGTCTATTGGTAATGTTTTTGATCAGAGTAAAGAAGGTGAAAGGAAAAAGTTACAAGTGATAGGCTTTTTCAGTGGGGAAAAAAATGGCTGGATGAAACTGGGAGAAAGACCCATCTTTAAGGGTCTGGATTTTGTAGGTCTGACTACATAGCAGTGTTAATTCCATTTCTCACACCATTAGCTCTCTAGAAAATAAAGCAAAGTAGTTCTACTGTGGTCGTTATAAACCAATATTGTAAAAATAGCTACTATTCATTGTTCACAACATGCATATTGATAGTTAGGTACCATTTGTAAGGTAAGTCCTTTAAAATTCTATCATACATACTAAAGTAGTGGTTATTGGTCTGATATATGCTGCTCTTGGTTCTATAAATTAGATAAAAAGCAGTGCTTTGTGAAATGCAGTGTTATATCTTAATGCCACTGGTGATAGAAAGTAGTTCCCTTCAGTTCAAATCCTGTGCCCTTATCTGCTGCTTGCTGAAGTAAGCAATAAGTAACCCTCTAACTAACGGTATCTACACATTTCTGTAACTTGTATTTAATGATGGTGTATCTGGTGATTGTAAAAATATTAGACAGATATAAAAGTATATAATATATATTAACTGTTAATGCTGAGGTATAATCTGTGAATTATGTGTTCTGTACTTTTATTCATTGTGTAATTTAGTGGTGGTGAAAGTTCTACACTCACTCCTTAAAGAGTGGAAGTATCCCTTTTTCAATCTAACATGATCTGCATCAATTTGTTTGCCTGCTAAACAAGTTTTGTTAGAATAGGAAATAGTAAAACCAAACATAAACGAGAGTGTAGTATTGGTAGGGAAACAGACTTCAAGTCACCAACTTAAGTCATTACAAACTCCTTGTACATTCACTGTGAGTTTCAAAGGGAGTCAGTCCCTAATTTAAAGGTTTTCTTTGTTCATTTTCCAGAGTGTACTTTTGAGGGATATCTGAGGTTAGGCAACATCACAGCATCAAACACAGGGGCTATTCATCCCACTTAGGTCTATACTAAAAAGGATGGGTAGAAACACATATGTATATATCTTTTCTTTACCTAGAAGTGCCATCCATTGTCCTTGAATTAATAAGATTAAAGTTACTGTTGTATTTAACTAGGAGGCTCCTTGAAAGTAACACCTTTTCCAAGGACAATGTCAATGTTAACACTGAGTCTAATTCTGACCACATTTATAGTGGTATAGTGTCAACACTGCATTTTCATGGCAACCACACTCCATTGTTGGAACACTGTGCCAGTAAGAAGTGCAACATCCAACGGGCAGATGAAAATGATGCATGGAGCAGTTTGGTGTTTACAGATCAAATTGCTGTGGTTCAAGTATGTCCTTCCCCAGCAAAGCCTTGCTGAGAATTTGTGATCCAAATTATTAGTTTTTAAACCTAATTTATTCACTCAATGAGCATTTTCACCTAAGCAAGGCCATAAACGGGGATACTGGAGTTTTGTTCACAACTTAATTTGAGAAAATTTTTCTTTGGATCATAAATAAGTAAAAACATTTTTTTCACCTTTGAAAATCATGTGATGTTAAAGGACAAATACCCACTCTTGTGTTTTGACCTGTGAATAGCTTAAATGTCTCTTGCAAAACAAAATAAGATACTGCCAGTATTATAACACAACTATTTTCCAGAAAAATGGTACTGTATTCAAAAATAATTGTTACTTCCTCTAGCAACATTTTATCTTCTATTTCCAAGACTATTTATTGTATTAATTATAAAACATGAATCAGGACTGGGAACTCCAGACTGACACAGCAGTTGATTTTGAAAAAGGAAATACTCTAATAAACTTTGATGTATTAGATAATCCACAGATACATCATTGTAAACTCTTATTCTAGGTGCTCTTTGGTGAGACAGGCTTTGTTCTCTTATTCATGACATTTCTCTGCAAAGAATTCTGTATGGAGTGAAACGAATGAAGTGAACAATTCCTTACCAAGTGAATTTATCAATTTACAAACCTGCTCTACAGCTCACTCTTGAGTTCAGTTATAATCACGAGTGATCCTTCATATTTTATTAAAACTGTTCATACACGTAAGGAGTATGTTGAAATTTTGCCAATTATCTTAATAAAACCCAACAACTTAAAACCACTAGTCATTTGTGTTTTTATTTAAAGGAAAGTTAAGTTATTCAGTGTTTAAATTTGGGCAGATTCCCTCAGAACTGGGGGGGGGGGGGAAACTACCCTGAGGCAGTAGTTTTCTTAGGCTTGGAACATTTAAAAAAGAAAATTTGCTAAGTGCTGCCAAAACATTATTTCCCCCCAGAAAATACAGAAGATACCTATTTCATTTTATACATGTTTTTGCCATTAGTTTAATTGGGGGGAGAGAGAGATGGATAGGGGTATTAGAATCCTAAAAGGAAAGAGGAACAGGACCTGCCCTGGGCTAAATGGTGACTCCACAAATCTCCCAATGACTTCATCCTTAGAACTCTGCATCCAATCACTCAAGTTTTTCCCTTTCACTAAGGCTTTCCCCTTTTAGTTTCAAACTAGAAGAAAGAAAGAAAATCAGGTGAGTTGTGGTTGCAAGTCTTTCCGGAGGATTGTGGATAAGATAGAAAAGGACAATGTGGAGGACAGAAGTGAAGCCAACTGAGCAAGACAGCTGCATCTAAAGGGATGATGTTGTTATCAAAAAGATCACAAGAAAACTTTTTCAGCAAGAGACAATTTGCAGATTGGGATAGCATGACCTTGGGAAGGCCAAAAGTACACATTCTGCAGAAAGGGAGGAGGAAGCTGGCTTTTATGACTTGCAGGATTTAACATACATATTTAGCAAGGGGTGGGGAGTTTTATGAATATTTATGGGGGGAGCAAATGTGTGCACAGTGACATAACACATATGTAACACACATCCCTTGTTCATTTTGGGGTTGAGTTTTAACATTAAAATGAGGTGGAGTTCAGCTCTTTACATCCAGAGGTCTTACAGGACTCCAGGAGCCTGCCAAAACTTTTGAGTCTGTAGTGTTTTATCAGAAAAGTTCCTGAAATCCGTCTCTTGTCAAAGCAGTAGTTGTGGCCTATGGAACTGGGCGGGAGGTGGGGGTGTGGGGGTGTCAGTCAGTGCCTGGGGGTGGGAGAGCTGCAATTGTTTCAGTCGTGTTTATCTCCAGGGCCAGTGCTTGTTCAGCTGCTAGACACCTAGAGAAAACGAAAAAAACCTTGTGGCAGCTACACATATTAAATAGTCTACTCTTTAAGTGTAGGGGTGCACAATTTAACCCTTGCCTGGCATGGCCTTAGGTCTTGTTTATAATTTGGTATCTTACTGCCACAAAGAGTCCATTCACTCCATCTTACCTCTATTTTAACAGAGTCAAACCTGAAAAGACAAATACACTGCATTGTCCTGTCTTCTTCCTCACCATAAGGCCTTTAAAGTTACTTTCACAAAGTTACAACAATCTTCAATCTTCAACTTCTAATTCCCTAAATTCATTCAGTCCTTCGCATGACTGTATATAGAACCCAAAGAGGTAAGAATTGAGAAAGTTCTGAAAGGATGATAACTTGAAGGAGTTTGCTAAAGCAGGGAATGACAGAAAAGGAACATTTTCATTAAGTGTTATTTACACTTTAAAAAAATCCCCTAAAATATAGTTATCTTAGTTCAAAAGGAATACCTCTTTCTGAAGTAGCACACAGCAAGATATAAGTGAACCACTAGGTACAGTAAAATCATTTGACTTCAATAGAAATTTACCCAAGTTACCAAATCAGACATGACTGTCTTCACTGATAAGGTATTTGATCATTTCCTTTGATTGCAAGGTTGTCATCTGTCATCTTAACAGCAATCAGTAAAGAACACTCTACTATTGCATTTTAGAAAACCTACTTTTGCTTGGCCTAGGAATTAACCTTATGGAAGATCCTTTCTTATTTACATTTCAAACAAATCGGGTTCTTTTCTGAGATGCAAAACCATTAAGTATTGTTCAGTGAGAAAGTACTCCTCCCTGGGCAGCTGGGTTTAGCATACTGAGCTATTGGTGCTGCCCCAGTCATGTAACCACCAGATGAGATGTGCCCTGCCCTCACGGTACAAACAGGGGCCCTCGCACATAGGTTCTATTTGATTTTTCTGATCTTGCTTTAGGACAGACCAGGGAAACAAATGTGAAAAACTGCCAGGAATGATATACATTTGGAGAAATCATTTCCAAACGAGTAACTGGAGCTTAACCAACGATGAAAAAGTTGTACCTGCCAGTCATTACACTGGTTGATATGACAGCCAGAGCATTAGGAGTGGCCAATCAAGCCAAAGTTGCTATGGGCTCACCAGGTCAGATACAACTAAATAGGAAGTAAGCCTATGGAGCAGCCTTTCCCAAATACACATCAGGAGACACTAACGGACCTGCAGGACTCAGGCAAGGACTCCGGCGGGGCAGAGCTCTGTAGAGCAGGCATGGAAGACTCCCTGTCAATGGGTCAGCCAGAGAAAAGAGCGTTTAGAAACAGAGCAGCCCAGTTTACCTCCCCAACTACAGAGTGGCTAACGTTACCATTTTGCTCTTAAGCATCCCTAGCCATGGTTTTAAAACTTCTATAAATCTATACTATGAAGGCATGTATTGGTTGATGTGGGAACCAGAGGTAGAATAAGGAGAAATCTAAAAATATTACCACATAGAGACTAAAATGAATATGCAAAAAGGAAAACAGCTCTTGGAGTTTTCCTTTTTCTTTTTAAAAATTTATTTATTTAACCTGGAAGCATAGATTCAAGTTGCCTTGCATTTAAGCTTGGAGTTTTCTATTTTCCAAATTTCTATAATATTATCACCTTTACAATTTAAAAATAAAATTCTAGATAAATTAAAAACGGCACATTATTTTCTGAGTTGTGGTTTTAAAATTAATTAGATTCATGTTAAATTCAACAAAATGTACTTTACATATTTTTAAAAAAATCACAGCACTTCCAGCCTCCACTCTGGGATGTAGAGCTGGGAACACTGCTTTCACTCTTACAATGAAAAAGATGCAGATTAACTACAAATAACGACTTTTTCCAAATCCATTGCAAAGCTGAGGTTGCAGAGTAACCAAATGGCCCCAGATGGAGAGAGGGGCAGTACCTGTAGGACACACTAGCACTAGTTTATGTAGGCTGGCTGTGAGCAGACACTGGACAGAATAGTTTAGCTAAAGTAATCATTGGTGAAGGCAGAATAAGGGCTATAATACAGTGTGAAGTCCTAGAGGCCTGCAGAAACTGGGGCAGTCTGCCCTTTCTTGCAGGCTTTTTCTTCAAAAACTCTACCAGGTGCTCACAGAAAAGACTGGTAAGAGCCCTAAGAAGTGTTAACTGTGGTGCCCACCCCGGAGACGTATACAGCAGCCTTGGGGGAGGGTCAAGAAACTCATTAGACCCTTTCCCCTATCTCCTATTCTGTGGGAGAGAAGGGCCACAAATACTGCTGCCCTTAGGACACTGGTGAAAAGTCACTGCAGCAGAGGGAAGAAAAGCCCTACCCCTGGGGAAGGGGCAGAAATATCACTGAGATATCAACAAGCTGGGAAATGACAAGTAAATTGAGAACACCCCTCTGCCACACACAGTGCCTAAAACTGTAGCTTAATCCAAGAATGCCAGTCCCTTCCCAGCCCACAGTCAAGCTTCAAATAACAGTATTTCTGGAAGAGGGACAGGAGAGCAAGAAAAACACACAGAGACCCTGCAATCTCTGAGGGTCAGAAGAGACACTGCTCTGGTAATCCAACCCCAATCAGAAATACAAAGTATGACTATAGGAACCTGAAACCACTAAGGTTAATCACAGCAAAGGCAAACCTCAAACCAAGCGCAACTCTTAATTACTAGACCAATTCAATCTCTGCAATAAAGGTCTAAGCAGCAGGAAAGCCCTGCCCATTTTCAGGGATAGAAACTATTCGCCCAAGTTATCTACTGTCCTACGTGAGATGTGTCATTTTTAACAAAATACAGAGGCACATGAAGAGGCAAGAAAAAACACACTCTGAAGAGATGAAGCAATTATCAGAACCAGACTCAGATACGACAGATTTTGAAACTGAGAGAATTTTAAATAACTATGGTTCATATATTTTAAAAAATGGTGGACAGCATGCAAGATCATATGGGTGATTTCGGCAATGGTAAAATTATAAATAGAAATGTTAGATATGAAAAACAGAGATGATGAACGCCGTCAAATAGCTAATCAGTAGACGCTACACGCTACACTGCTAGAAGAGAATCAGTAAACTTGAAAATAAGTTAACAAAAATTATCCTAATTGAAACACAACAGAAAAAAAGTGAAGAAAAAAGAAAAAACAAACCCAGAACATAACAGACGAGCTGTGGGACAGTATCAGTGTAACATATGCATATATATAATTGGAATCCTAGCAGGAGAAGTGAAAGGTAACAGGTAGAATAGTTAAAGAAGTAATGGCTGAGAGTTTTCCAAAATTAATGACAGACATGAAACCAAAGACACAGAAGCTCAGAGAACACCAAGTAGGATAAATACCAAAAACACCACACCTAAGAAAAAGAAACCTTTCAGATGGTTACCCTGGTGAATTTTACCAGTTAAATAAATAACACCAACTCTATACATTCTTTCCCAGAAAACAGAACATTCATTTCATGAGGTCAGCATTACTCTGATACCAAATCAGATGAAAACAATAAAATTACAGATCAATATTCCTTTTGAAATAGACGCAAAAATTCCCAGCAAAACATATACCATTACACATCTATCAAAATGGCTAAAATAGAAACTTCTGACAGTACCAAGTGTTTGTGAGACGAAACCAGAACTCTTACATGTTGCTGGTGGTAATGCCACCAGCATTAAGTGACAGTACCACTTATGGAAGTTTGGCAGCTTACCAAGTTAAGAATGTTATGGCAGAGATGACCGGGAATAGACCGACACGCACACAGAAATACTGGCAAAACAGGTTTATACGCCAGCAGGCTCAGATGGGGATTGTTCCCTCCCAAATCCTGAGCACCAAAGAGCATTGCAGTCTTTTTACACTCTGCTTAAGGGGGAGGGGCACGGTTACAACAGGGTTAACTTTAGTGAGGCAGAGTCCTAGGCTACTTTACAGCCTGGTACACTAATTGCTACAGGTGATTTATAAGAGGAAAGGTGGCAGGGGAGGAGGTAAGGATTGCAAGGGAGAAAGCCCGGTAGTGGAATTTTCCAATTTTCCACTTCAAGAATATACTTATTATATGACCCAGTGCAATGAGTGCTGACACAAATCACATGGAGATAGGCCAAACTTCACAGGCTAAGGGCAAAATCCTCCATAAGGTCGTCCACATGGCTGGTGGCTCATGCTGTAATCCTAGCACTCTCGGAGGCTGAGGCAGGAGGATCACTTGAGGTTAGGAGTTGGAGATCAGCCTGAGCAAAAGGGAGACCTCTTCTCTACTAAAAATAGAAAAATTAACTGGGCATGTTGGTGCCCACCTGTAGTCCCAGCTACTCGGGAGGCTGAGGCAGGATGATCGCTTGAGCCCAGGAGTTTGAGGTTGCTGTGAGCTAGGCCGACACCACAGCACTCTAGCCCAGACAACAAAGTGAGACTCTGTGTCAAAAAAAACCCAAAAAAACAAAAAACCTGCCCTCGTTTCAGACACCAAGTCCAAGGCCAGGGGTCCTGAGGCTACCCTTAATTTGATCACCTGGCTACAAATGTGGGGGTTCCTACTATCCCGCTCAGGTTTCATAATTTGCTAGAACTCACAGAACTCAGGAAAGCACTTTACTTATGACCAGTTTTATTATGACAAAAGGGTACAAATATGAACCAAAGGGAGAGACACAGGGTGAGATCTGGGAGGGTCCCAAACATGAAGGTTCCTTGTCTTCAAGATAAGTTACCCTCCTGGCATGTTGATGTATGTCAATACAGAGTACTGCAGACCAGGAAAGCTCACTCAAGTTTCAGTGTCCAGAGTTTTTATCAGAATTTCATTATGTAGGCATGATTGAATCGTTGGCAATGAGGCTGAACTCAAACGGGCTATCATGTGGTTCAGAGCCCCAACCCTGTAATCACATGGTTGGCCTTTCTGGCATGGCCGGCCCCCCTTCTGAGCCATCTTGTTAGCATAAACTAGCAGGGCCCACCATAAATAACTCCTATCATTTGGGAAATGGCAAGGATTTAGAGGTGACTTCCCAGGAATTGGGGACAAGGCCAGACAATTCTGTATTAGACACCCAGCAATCTTAGTCCTAGACATATATACCCTGGAGCAGCAGTCCCCAACCTTTTTGGCACCAGGGACCAGTTTCACGGAAGACAATTTTTCCACGGGTGGGGGGCGCGGCGCTCAGGCATGATGAGTGATGGGGAGCGGCTGTAAATACAGATGAAGCTAAGCTCACTTGCCCACCGCTCACCTCCTGCTGTGAGCCCCCCTTCCTAAATTTCATGGAAGACAATTTTTCCACGGATGGGAGGCTGCAGCCCAGTATCGGTCTGCGGCTTAGGGGTTGGGGACTGCAGCCCTAGAGAACAAAAGCTTATGTGCACACAAATATCTGTATACAAATGTTCATAAGGTTCATAATCACCCTAAACTATAAATAACCCAAATGTCCTTCAGTGGGTAAGTGAATAAACTGTAGTATATCCATACGGTGAAACAGTACTCAGCAATAAAAAAGGAATGAAGTACTGATTCCCACAAGACGGATGAAAATTAACTACGTTTTGCTAAGCAGAAGGCTACACATTATGACTCTCTGGAAAAGGGAAAACTAAAAGGACAGAGAACAGATCAGTGATAGCCGGGAGTTGTTGGGGGTGGGAGGAGGTGTTTACCTATAAAGGGCCAGCACAAGGGAATTTTTGGAAGGGCTGAAACGTTCTGTGTAGTATCATGTTGGTGGATATGTGACATTTGTCAAAACCCACAGAACTGTATACCAGATAAACTGAATTTTAATATATGTAAATTTTAAAAACAACCAGGATATGTGGGGGAGGACAGAATGTAGACTATAACAGATGAATCTAACTGTATTACAAATGAATCACATAATCACAACGAAGGGGATAGGAAAGAAAGAAACTAATATAATTTTGAATCTAAGGACCTAAATAACTTTGAAAACGTCTTTTGACATAATACTGAGAAGATACCAGGGGCCCTCTTAGTGCAGTGGGCAGCGCACCAGTCTCATAATACTGAAAAGATGGACAAAAAGAACTGTACACAAGCACTATACTCTAGGTGGGCAGTTTGTTTCTCACAGGGGTATAGAGGTGAACAGTTCTGACACTACTTGGTTTGTGCATTAGTTTGCATAATTTATAAGTAAGTTTGATTCTAACGACAGCCAGGCTTCTTGCCGTTAAGGAAAGACATTACAAATGTTAAGTAAGAGCGAAAGCTAGAATGAGCCCTGTGGAGCTGAACTGGTGTTGAACTGGTGGCAATATAGGGCTTACGGTTTGCCTTTAAAACAAAACAGTTTTACACAGATATGTACAGAAATACATATATATGGGTGTATTTGCATGAGTAAGTACAGTCAATCCTCTACGCCCTGGTGTTCCACATCTGTGAATTTAACCAACCATGGATTGAAAATATTTTTTAAAAAAACCAATAAAAAATAACAATGATAAAATACAGTACAGCAACTACTTACACAGCATTTATACTGTATTAGGTATTAAAAGTAATCTAGAGATGATTTAAAGTATATGGGAGGAGACATATAAAATCTTCAGATTTTGGTGTCTATGGGGGTCCTGGAACCAATGTCCTCGTAGACACTGAGGGATGACTGTATACATATATTTCCTATTCTATCCACTGAGAGGGACTAGAGGCAGTGACACTCTAGTAATAATAAGTACACAGCACCTGTATCTTTGTTTCTAAATACTGTTCTCCAATAAAAGAAACAATGGTTCCCCCAAGAAGTGGTTGACTCCATGACTGGGGCGGGGAAAATACACGATGAGCTTGGATTATCTCATGGTGTCAGAAAGTAAAGAAATACTTAAAAAAAACAAACAAAAAAACCCCAAAAAACCAAGAATGGGACATATCAAAAGGACACAAGAGCCAATCTGAAAGAGCTTCCAATGGCTAAAACTGGAACAAGCCAAGTGCAAAATAATGACAGTATGGGATCATAACTCAAAGAACAAAACAAATACACATTAGTGCACACTAATATAAATAAGGAGCTGAATAAAAAAGTAAATGGGGAAGAAGGGACAACTTTTCCTTACAGTATTCTAATAAAAAACACAGAAGAAATTAGGGAACTAGAAAACTACCATTAGAACACTGCAGTGATAACTGTCATCGAAGTGATCCAATAGTGGGTGCTAAAATCAGTGGGTGCTTAAATCAGTGAGCAAGAATTTAGTAGAAACAGGGTATCTGCATAGCCTCAAAGTATCTACCCCAAATATTTAGTAATTATGGAGGGAAAAATAGTAAATTTACAGTAAGGAATACCAGCAGACACCACTTTAACCAAGTAATCAAGGTTAACATCACCAATAAAAATTATCGATATCATATGCACTGAGAAAGGTACATCGCCTCTGCAGCAGCCTTCCCCAAAACGCATAACCTCGACTTCACATAAGAAAGCATCATACATACCCAAATAGAAGAACACTAAATATCAAGGTCATCAAAGCAAGGAAAGACTGAGGAACTATCACAGACTAGAGGATACTAAGGAAACATGGTAACAAAATACAATGTGGGATCTTGGAATAGCAAAGAACATTAGTAAAATAACTGGTGAATTATGAACGAGTTCAGTGGTCTGGTTAAGAGTACTATAACCAAGATTAATGTCTTAGTTTCGATCAATGTTCTATAATAATTTAAGACATCAGCAAAAGGAGAAGCTAGGCAAAGAGTATGGGAACTCATGATTTTTATAACTTTTGCAAATCTAAAATTATCTCAAAATTAAAAGATTAAAAAATAGGATAATCTTTAGGCTTTTAATAACTAGGTGTCAGAATGCTGAGTGTGGTTCAAGTGTGGTGAACTGGAAAAGGCACCAGATCAATTCTTTCCATCCCCACCAGTGGTGTTAAACCTTAAGAGAATCACATGATCTCTCTGAACCTCAGGTTCCTCTACCAAATGGGTAGGATACATCCATCCACCTCAAAGGTTACCTAAGGATTCAATGACAAAGGTTGTCAAAGTTGTACAGAAGAAATATGCTCATGCACAATACAAGTATTAATACTGTATCTTTAGGCCTAAGAGAAAACCGTATTAAAGAGAAATTTTCCAGGAATGAACTTGAGATAAAAATACTACATACTGAAGCAAGGTAATTGCAGAAAGTCTAAGACTGTGGTCCACAACCCCCAGCACCTGAGGACCCGTACGTCTTAGGAACTGGGCCACACAGCATGAGGTGAGCAGGGCGGGTGAGGGAAGCTTCACCTGTATTTACAAACCCTCCACATTACCACATAAGCTCCACCTCCTGTCAGATCAGCTGCGGCACCAGTTTCTTACAGTGGGGCAAACCCTACTGGAAACTGCGCATGTGAGGGATCTAGGCTGCGTTCTCCTTATGAAAATCAAATGCCCGATGATCTGAGGTGGAGCTGCAGCAGTGATGATGCTAGCGCTGGGGAGCGGCTGCAAATACAGATTATCATTAGCAGAGAGGTCTGCACAATAAATGTAATGAGCTTGAATGATCCTGAAACACACCCCCTGCGACGACCACCCCCATCCCTGGAAAAATTGTCTTGTGTGGAACTGGTCCCTGGTGCCAAAAAGGTTGGGGACCGCTGGTCTAAGAGAAATTATGCCCATCAGCAAAAGAGGAAAGGTTAAAAACAAACAAAACCAGTGAGGTCTCTATCAGGGTACAAAAAATAAAAAAAAGTAGAACGAGCAAACTAGAGCAACTGATTCTTCTGTGCCTCTTCCCTCCCTCACTGCTACCTAACATCGCACAGCCAAGGTAGGCAAACCGTATCAAGGAAGAGGTGTCCCTTGGCATCACTAAGGAACTGGGTGCAGACTGAGTATTAATATATAAGATGACCAGGAACTGGGGCAGGAATTACATTTTCCAAAACCTTCACTACTAAAACTAATAAGTCTGAACTAAAAACTATCATCTCTGAAGAAATCTTTTGGTCTTTCAAGTTTGTTGGATTTTAGAATGACTGGGATAGAAGCTGCCCATCACTTCTCATCACAAAAGTAAAAACAAACTAAGCAAATGTCTGATCTTGTCTACATTGCTAAATAGCCACAGGCACTATGAGGAGAAAAAGGGAGTTTCTGGTCCCACTTTTAATAAATAGCAGAGGCATATTTTTTCAAGTTCATTTTATTAACAAAAAGTGCAAACTACTCTGAACAAAAGTAAACTATGAATCATGGCATTCAGGCAAGATGTTAGACATGGAAAAGTGAACAATATTCATTAAGTAAAATATTATAGATGAAATGTCTCTCACATGTATATATAATTATTCATGCTTTTTCAATAGTCTCTTAGTCAACTTTCAGTGTAATTTTCACAGATATATAGCAGCTCAAACATAAATGCAGGAGCACAATGGCAAAGCTTGGCAATTATTTTGGGCTAATTATGAGTATGAAAGAAAACCTTATATCACTTTCACTTTGATGTAAGTCACTATGCAATATGTATGAATCTTTAAATGCATTGACATGGAAATCAATGTCCAACTAATGAAAATAAAGAAGATGGTTTTAAAATATTCATTGCACTATAGTTATATAGTAAGAGGCAGAAAAAAATGAAATAATTTTAAATAATCTTACATGTGTCCACATGATGAGGAACGTAACCAATCCACATTAACTTATTTAAAATTGTATTTGCAAAAGTCACACAACAGAGAGATCATGTGCCATTAAAAAGTGTGCCTGTACTTGAACAAGTGAGAAAAGATAAATTTTAGTTTGTCAGCATATTCCAAAAAGGAGATTCAGTCTAGTGTTACTTCAGTTATTCACACAAAGTGTCTATAGGGCAGAATCTGTTCACAAATAATTGCTGTTCATTAATGTACAGACACTAATGAAACTATAAACTCTGATTAAAACTCTGACTATAAAGGTGGTCATTTAAACACAACTGAGTGTCTAGCTGAACACAGGAACACCGATGCTGAGCAGGTTACTGAGTGCATGCACTGTTTGTAGGAACAATTTTTGGCAGTTAGTTTGCCTTCTCTTGTAGTAGACAAACTGCCTTTTGTAAATGTACAAATTTGCTAAATTAATTGAGGACTATATTGTTACCTCATTACAAAGAACTCTTCCCACCCTATTAATTTTTCCCCCATGTACTACTGTCTTATACTAGAATTGTGCTACTTGCTAATAGTTTTCACATTACTATTTCAGGTAGAGATGATGAAAAAATAAGACCAAATCTGATTATCTGACTGATGGCAAATTTGAGCACCAACTACAGCAAAATTCAGGATCAAGGTAGCTTGCAAGTCAATTCTCTTGATTTGGCAATTACCTTCCACTATTTTCATCAGTATTGAAGCCGAGATCTTCAGGGCCTATTTGTTCACCATCAGGAAAACTGGAATGTGTATCTAAGGTAGAAAATAAAAAGATAAAACTTTTAAAATTTACTTTTTTAACAAATCCTTCTGACCAAGCCAAAAACTTTTAAAATTTAAAAGCATATAACAAGAAGAATATTTTCTTTCCCAAGTCTTTAAATGATCTCTCAAATGTGTTATTTAAATGATAAAGATGTGCTGGGTTGTGAACAAATCTCTGACTTCAGATAATTTGTGATCTGAAGTCAGGTATAAGAAAACACAAAGGAAAAATAAAGGAGAAAAAATGCATAAGAGACACCCACAATTAGAAGATGAAAGGCATTGCTTCCACTTTGTCCTCCCAGGGACACTGTGGGAGCAGCTGAGGAAGGGAACAAGAAATAATGATGTACACTCTCAAGACTTCAAGACACTGCAAATATACATTTCAAAGCCAATTAAATTGTACATGCAAAAACTTCACTACGAAAATGCACCAGCACTCAAAATAATATGCCCAAAATTTGGATGCTTCCTTTAGAAGCAGAGGTGATTATTAAAGATGCCTTAATACTTACAGATCATCTAATGCTTGGCTCTGTTCTGAAAAAGATACTAGATCACCAGCAAAATACATAAAACATAAAGCTCAAAATTAGCACAAGCCTGACAATTCCAGGAAATACTGCAGAGGGATGCTCGGCTTATGAAGTTCTCTGGGTAAGTTGAAATGCATACTTCTCTAACTTCACAGTATATCCTTTTATTGTTTAATCTGTGGATTTTAGAAAACTGCTTCATAGTGGAATGGTTATGGTATATCCATATGACAGAATATTAGCCTGCCATAAAAAATGAAGTTTATGAAATTTTAAATAAAATACATTTAAGCAAAAAAATCAGAATACTATTTATAAAATATTTAGGTAAAAGAAATGCAAATAAAAACAGAAGAAAACAAGTAAAAATATTCACAGCAGGTTTCCCTTGATGAGTTGTTTTTTTTTTTTTTTTTTTTTGAGACAGAGTCTCACTCTCTTGCCTGGGGCGAGTGCCGTGGCGTCAGCCTAGCTCACAGCAACCTCAAACTCCTGGGCTCAAGTGATCCTTCTGCCTCAGCTTCCCGAGTAGCTGGGACTACAGGCATGTGCCACCATGCCTGGCTAATTTTTTCTATATATTTTTAGCTGTCCAATTAATTTCTTTCTATTTTTGGTAGAGACGGGGTCTTCGCTCTTGCTCAGGCTGGTCTCGAACTTCTGAGCTCAGAACAATCCGCCCGCCTCGGCCTCCCAGAGTGCTAGGATTACAGGCGTGAGCCACCGCGCCCGGCCCGAGTTTTTGACTAAGAATTTTTTGGGGGGTAGGAGGAAGTAAAAATTGATGATTCCAAGGCTGGGCATGGGAATCCCAACACTATAATTAATCCCAGTACTTTGGAAGGCCAAGTTGGGAGGATTGCTTGAGGCCAGGAGTTGGGAGACCAAACTGGGCAATATAGCAAGACCCCATCTCTATAAAAAATAAAAATAAAAATTAAAAAAGCCAGGCATGGTGGCGCATGCCTATAGTCCCAGCTACTTGGAGGCTGAGGCAGGAGGATCCCTTGAGCCTAGGAGTTCAAGGTTTCAGTGAGCTATGATTGTGCCACTGTACTCAGCCTGGGTGGGTGACAGAGTGAAACTGTCTCTTAATAAAAAAAAATTAAAAATTAAAAAAAAAAATGATTCTATAATCTACATGCATTTCTAAAAAATCAGAAAAAGTCATAGTAGGCTAGAAAAATCTCGGGGGGAGGGGGGATCAAACATCTGAAACTTCCCCAGGGGTTGGCAAACATTTTCTATAAAGCACAGATAGTAAATATTTAAGCACTGCAGGCCACAGCTGGCCTCTGTTGAAAATTCTTTTTTGTTTTTTTCAACTGTTTACAATGAACATAAAAGCCATTCTTAGGTCACAGGCTATATATAGAAGCAGGTTGTGGACCCCTTCCCTACCCAATAATTAGCATTCTCTAGGTGCTAACCAAGCCAAACATCACCTACCAAATTTTGTCAATACTCACCATATAGTTTACCAAAGAATGTTGTCTCACAAATGACAATAATTGAAAAAAGAAGAAGAAGGAGAAGAAGCAAAAGCAGCAGAGCGGAAGAAGTAGCAGAACAACAACAAGAAAAAGCAGCAGCAGCGATGGTTTTATTAATCTGTGTAAAATGACATCATGTGTTGCACCTTCATCTGGGGGCTGTGCCATAAAAGAGTCGTTAAATCCGCCCACGTTGGTGTGCTCTTCCTGCTCCTCATTCTCAGTGTCACATTCGATGTCACTGTCGCTACTCATTCCTGGCAGGAAAGAAGAGAAGAATGTGTTTCTGAGAAGAAACCACTGTAAGTGAAAGGAAATGGATATATCCTTATCCATTAAACTGAGATTTCTATTGAATTTTACATCAAATGCCAAGAATTCAACCTAAACACTAAACAAAGATGAAACTAACCACATGAACCTCAATTCTCTTTAGCTATTAATATTTAGAGCAGTGGTTTTATTTTTGTTCTTGAAGTTAAAAACTGCCCTTTCTACAGTACCTGCAAGTTATAATTTAAAATCAGGATTAATTTCATTATGCTAAGAACATTTTTTTCAAATCAAACCTTTTTTTCTAGAGTCATAAAAGAGAAATAACTCTTTTAATCCTAGTTCGGTGTAGACATAATAATAGTCTCTAGCCTAAAACATAAAATTACATAGACACACATAGTACATGTGTATCAAAAATTATGGCCATTCTAGCAATAAATTAGTTTCTATCCTAGTTAGGCCTCTAATTTTTTATGTACATCATAAAAGAAAAATTCTATAAAAAGTATTTATTTCAGTAATATAGTGATTAAGAAAACCTGAAAATCTTTCTGCTGCAAATCCTTATGATTAGCTAAAGTATAAATGTAAAACATTATTTTAATGAACAGCCACATTTAAAAGACAGAAGGGAAATCCACAGGTGCCAGAAACAAAGAAGGATACTTCTACTAGTGGGTCAGACGCTACAGCTACCCCGGAGAGCCTGATGGAAAGATTTTAACACTGCATTGGGGATAGAAAAATGAACAGACCGTAGAACAGGAGTTGAAACTGAGACAAAAACTCCATACCCTGCACGAAGCTAAAATTCTCACCTCCCCCTTTATTTTTAAAATTAGAGATAGGGTCCTGTTCTATCCCCTAGGCTGGAGTACAGTGGCACAATCATAGCTCAATGTAACCCCAAACTCCTGGGCTCAACTGATCCTCCAGCCTCAGCCTCCGAAGTAGCTAGGATTGCAGGCTCGTGTCCCCATGCCCAGTTATTTATTTATTTATTTATTTGTAGGCAGGAGGTCTTGCTATGTTGCCCAGGTTGGTCTTGAACCTCTGGCCTCAAGTGATCCTTTTGCCTTGGCTTCCCAGAATGCTGGGATTACAGGCATGAACCACTGTGCCTGGCCCTAAAATTCCTATTGAAAGAACAGAAAAAAATCTGCCTACCGGCACAGAAAAAAAAAAAGAATTTTGTCTGTTTCTGCTGGGCTCTGTAGAAAGAGGGAAAAAGTCTCACCTCAAAATTCAAAGTAAGGTCTGCACGCCAAATTTAGGTTTGGGATTTAAAGTTGAGGTTAAAATCTCAAGAAATTAACCTAAAAGTTTTCAGGACCTAGTATTATTTGAATAAAGCAAATGTAAAATTCTCTCTGGAAGGAAAGTTCTAGTTAAGATGGAGAAAGCAATTCCACCCTGTCTTTCCCAATGAATGCAGTGATAAAAGCAGGACAAATGCATGGCATAGCTATTGAAGGACTCTGAAAAGTAAATAGGAACAGGTATATTGGTGAAGCCAGAATTTGAAGTACCAGCAAATTGGCAGATTAAAACACGACCCACAGATTCATAAAATCATAATGAAAGTATCTAGGATATAATCCAAAATTACTCAACATATGCAGAATTAGAAAAGACAACCAGCATTAATGCTAAGATGATACAGATGTTGGAATTATCTAACAAGGACTTTAAAGATGATATAAAAATGCTCACAAGCCAGGTGTGACAGTGCACACCTGATGTCCTATAGCTACTCAGAAGGCTGAGGCAGGAGGATCACTTAAGGCTAGGAGTTCGAATCCAGCCTAGGCAATATAGTGAGATCCCTATCTCAAAAAACAAAAACAACCAAAAAAAAACAAGAAGAAAGAAAAAAATGGTCATAAACATTCTTGACACATACAAAATACTCCTCTGGAGGGAAGCTTTCATATTACAGATAGATTACAAGAATTCTCATGGGGCAGGGAGTCTCAAAAAGCTGTGCTTTGGCAAACAATTCGTATGAAGCAAGAATAAGCAGATACAGAAACAGAAGGGTAACACTAACAAACAGAATTTTTCATAAAATGGAACAATAACCTATAAAAGATTACACAATTGTTTTTAACTTGAAAAAAGAAAAGGTAGGTTTTAAAAAGAATTAAATATATTCTCTAGAAATCAAAGACACAGGCACTAAAATTAAAATATTAGTAGATGGTTTAGGCAAGGTTGAAAAAGATTAATTGTACAGCTGAGAAAATTAATGAGAATGCAGAAGAAAAAATGAAATGAAAATTATAAAAAAGAGATTAAGAAACAAGGGTATAAAAGGGATGGTCCAAATTGTATCAAACAGACTGCCATAGAGATAACAAAATTAAGAAAGGAGAGATAATATATTAAGAGAGAAAGGCTGAGAATTTTCTAGGATTGGTAAAAAATATTTTGGATTGAATAAAAATAAAAATACAACGTATCAAAATTTGTGGGCTGTGGCTATAGCAGTGCTTAAAGGTAAATTTATAGCATTAAAATGCTTATATTAGAAAAGGCCTCAAATCAATAATCTAAGCTTCTACTTTAAGAAACTATAATAGAAAAAGAACAAATCAAACCCAAAGCAAATAGAAAGAAGGAAATAACACGCCTGTAATCCTAACACTCTGAGAGGCTGAGGTGGGAGGATCACTTGAGCTCAGGAGTTTGAGACCAGCCTAAGCAAGAGTGAGACCCTGTCTCTACTAAAAAAAAAAAAATAGAAAAATTAGCCAGGCAAGGTGGCATATGCCTATAGTCCCAGCTACCTGGGAGGCTGAGGCAGGAGGATCGCCTGAGCCTGGGAGTTTGAGGTTGCAGTGAGCTATCATGACACCACTGCACTCTAGCTCGGGCAACAGAGCAAGACTCTGTCTCAAAAAAATAAAAGGAGGAAATAATAAAGAACAGAAATAAACAAAATCAGCAGAAAAATAACAGAAAAAACCACGGTGAAACAAAAAGGTAGTTCTTTGAAAAGATCAACAAAATTGAAAAACCTCTAGGCAAACTAAGAAAAAAGAGAATAAGCAAAACTTCCATTATCAGGAATGAAAGAGGGACATCGCTATAGATTCTACAGATATATTAAAAGGATAGTAATAGTATAAACAACTGTTTACTCACAAAATGAAGAACACAGATGAAATGAACAAATTCTTTGACAGACACAAACTACCACAGCTCATTTGGGGAAAAACAGATAACATGAACAGGTGTTTTAACTCTTAAAGAAATAGAATTTGTAGTTTAAAAAAAAACTTCCCACAAAGGATACTGTAGCCCCATATGACTTTACTGGTGAATTTTTCCACTTCTGTTTTAGGAACAGTTTGGGTGGCATTATTTCTGCCTTAAATATTTAGAAGACATAGGCTGAATGTATGGGTATTTCTGAAATCTTCTCCATCTTCGGCAAAGAAAAAAAACTTTCCTGCTCTAAAGAGTGAAGAGCAATACTTTTCATTAAAAGAGACCAAAACCAGCTACTTCTGTGAAATGTCACCTCCACCTTGTGGCCCCACATGGAACTGTTCTCAGTGTGGCTGAAAACAAAGTATGTTTTGAGTTCTTGAACTTCTGGGGACAAATTCGACCTCTTGGAATTAGTGTTTCTGAATTCCTGAAAAATAATAACCTTCAAGATTAAAAAACAATGAATTAGAATTCTCTGGAATTCTTAGGAATTCCCAAAAAAATCTAAGTTATTCTTTAAATACTTTTTCAAACTCTTTATTCATTACATGAATATCTTTAAAAATTGTTTAATTAGTATTTATAAGAACTGTGGCCGGGCATGGTGGCTCACATCTGTAATCCTAGTACTTTGGAAGGCCAAGGTGGGAAGATCACTTGAGCCCAGGAGTTTTAGACCAGCCTCAGCAACGCAGAGAGCCTATCTCTACGAAAAGCAAAAAAATTAGCTGGGCATGATGGCATGTGCCTGTAATCTCTGCTACTTGGGAAGCTGAGACAGGAGGATCACAGGAGCCCAGGAGTTTGGGGTTGCTGTGAGGTATGATGAAACCACTGCATTCTAGCCCAGGCAGAAGAGTGAGACCCTGTCTCAAAAGAAAAAAAAAGAACTGTGGCTTATAGTGAATATTCAAACACTGGACCTCCTGTGGGCATTATTGGGTAGTGTTTAAATAATGTAACATTTACAACTCTTAGTGAGGTTTATAGTAATGCACAGAATTACATGTCAAAAATGCAAATTTAAGAACTTATTTGCTTTAAAAACCTATTTCTTGGATACCACTCACAGAATTTTTATCAAGTATACTAAACTCACTAATATTTACTTAGCAGCGCACAGGGCCATGAACACATAAAATGGCAACAGTTATAATCAGGACTGATTTGTGATCAATTCTCTCCAAGGAGCTCCTGTTGACCTTAACCTTTGAATCTAGGTATCAGTGTTTTCAGTTTTTGTTTGTAACTTTCCATAAGTGGATTCCTTCAAATCAGTAATGTTTGTGTTGATTGTTAAAATTAATTCTAACAGGATAATGAGATAGTTTTTTCCATTTATCAAATTTCTTGACTAATTTTTCTCAGGATTTAGGAAAGCATACATTTCCCAAGAAATGGTAGGAAGGAATTCCTGCATGAAAATACCACTTGGTCTTTTATCAAGTATTAAGATCTGGAAGTTTCCTACCTTTGTGAATGTAATGAAAAAGACAAGCTGCTTGTAGTCATTGACGGCAATTACAAGATACCATTAATTGTAAGATGCTTCAGAGATGTTAATGCAAAAGAAATCTGTATCCATCTTAGAGTAAAATCTAAAATATGGTATTTCTGTAACGGTCACCTACCATATTTCTGGAGCATCTACTATATGCTCAGTCAAGCTAACTTTCAAGTTATAACTCCCTTAAACAAGTTACTCAACTTTCGGATGCTTGGAAAATACAATAACCACCTGGTACAGCAGACACTTTATTCAGTAATAAGTCATCTGCCTTTTTCTTTCTAAAAGAACCTCAACATTGTTCAGGTATTTTCTCTCTTCCACATGGCCATTTGGAACAAGTGGTGGTGGTAGAGGGTGGGGAGTGGGAACCAAATGACCGGAATTGTCAATTATCTTTGCCAGTGATTGATGAGACGTCAGAGGAAGTTAGGAAGTTGTTGAGGTGTTCTCTGAGAGAGGTTTTCCTGGTTGATAAACAGAGATACACAGAATAAAATAATCCTTTCCTACTCCCCAAATGTTGTTCTGACTCCATATGAAGTCTGGAACTGCAGCAACCATCTTACCACTCTGAGGGGGGCTAAGCCAACTCACTGAGAATAGGAGAGCAACAGATTGGGTTTAAAAAAAAAAAAAAAGTTCTTGATGACACTGAGCAGCTAAATTTTCTAATTCTGAAACTGCCCTACTTAGGTGTGCCTTCTTGTTATTGGGAGACTTCTTGTTAATATAAGAGTCAATTTTCCTCATTATTTAAGTCAGTTGATGTATTTTTGATAATTTTTTTTTTTACTTTTTAATTTTTATTTCAGCACATTATGGGGGTACAGATGTTTAGGTTACATATGTTGCCCTTGCCCCCCTCCCCCCTATTTTTTGATAATTTTTGTTAAAAGCATCTTAATAGATTATCCTGAAAGAGATCAGCAATGGCAAACTGTCAGAATTTTTATTCCTCTAAAACAGGCTGCCAGCAAGGATTGGAATAGGCATGCCAAAGCTCTTTTTTGGGATGGGTGTTTTGAGTACTGGTGACTTAACTGAAAGGGGTCTGTGCCACTTCAGCAGAAACTAAGAGTAAAGTCTCCAGTTCTACGCTGAAGAAACAAACTGTCCTACCTACACAGGAGTTCTGTAGGTTATCAATCAGAAAAAAAAAAAAAAAGGTCAAGCTTTTCAGCAACAGGCCATTATACAAGTTGTCCCCTATGTTCCTAGTTAAAAAGGAAAATGCCTATTCACGACCATCATGTCTAAGAAAAAAGTTACATTTTAACTGACATTTAAGAGCAAGTGTGAGAACACCTTAGTAGTCCCAAAATTCCTAGCCAGTACCACAATGACTTAAAAGTTTCTTGAGAATGCCTTCCCTCTGACAAAGAGAGAAACCCACAGTGATTTCACACAGAATGTCTTCTCTATGTGTATTCGGCTCAAATAAAGAGCCTTGTTTCTATCAAGCACAGATACAAATCCACTCAACTGTTTACCAAGGCTTACAGGTAGGTGTGAAAAATAAAGGTTTCCTGAGAACTAGCTCCTGCTGATGATAGAACATTACGCAGTGCAGTGAGCAAGGTCCCATTCTCCTCTACAAACAAAGCCGATTCCAAGAAACACACTGCTCCTTTTGTCTTCGGTACTCTCTTCTCTGAGCCTCATCAGTTAGTGCCCTTCTCATGGCCTATCCTGGGACTCTAGTGGTAAACAAACAGTTTAGGTATCAACAAACTGCAAGGGTGTACTTGTGTCACTGTTGATTTGCATGTTTACAGTAACTCTTGAGTTCTAGGTGCTCACTGCAACATTCCATATATAAAGATAAAGTGTGTTACTGAGTAACACTGACCTTAGCTCTAAATCCCACCTGAATAATTCCATACTTTCAAAAACTTGGAAAGTGCACTGCTGATCCTAAATGTGGCCAAGCAAATGCTTTTTCCCAGTTTAGGATAAACTGTCAATTTGATTTAAATAAATGAGCTGATGTCAAAAACTTTTAGTGTTTTTCATGCTAACTAGCTATTTTATGTAGAAAAACTGATAAGGTAATATGAATTTATGAGTTGGAGGCTGAAATTAATAAGTAAAAATATCATTGCTCACCTAAATTAATGTAACATGCTTTCCACCAGTTTTACTGCTCCTAATTCCACACCCCATTCCTACCTTCCACTCCCCAAATCCACTCTCCACAACGCAGCTAGAGTAGGAATGTAAAAACGTAATTTTACTGTCACTTCTTGCTTAGATTCCATTCAAAGGACAAAGTCCATATTCTAGCTAGGACATAAATGTAATTCTTCATGATCCAACCTCTGCCTGCCCCTACTCGGGCCTCATCTTTTGCCAATCTTCACCTGGATAACTCCCACTTATCCCTTAGGATGATTGTTCCAAGAGTAGAGTTGGGACTAGGTTAGTAGAGAGGTGATGATTAAGAGCATTGGCTCTGGGCTCAAATTCCAGCCCTTCCAATTACTAACTCTGACTTTGGGTGAGGTAAGTTGTATCTCTAGGCCTCAACTTACTCACCTGTAAAACCAGAATAACAAAAGTAACTATTATGTGGAGTTGCACTGAGAAAAACAATACTGGCAGTCTTTAGCGGTCTCTGGTACATAGTGAGGACTTAGTAAATATTATCGTCTATTATTATATATCTCTTCTTTGAGCTCCCTATCACACCACTCATCATCCTATAATTGGCTATTAACTAGTGTCTCTGACACCTAACCAGTGCTTTTCAATTGCTCTCTCTAATCCCTCTGCACCATACATATCCCACATATCTGAGAGCTACAAGTTGTTCCTATTAGTAACTGCGGCCCCCTCTGGCAAGTGATTCTTTTTTTTTTTTTTTGAGACAGAGTCTGACTCTGTTGCCCGGGCTAGAGTGCCGTGGCGTCAGCCTAGCTCACAGCAACCTCAAACTCCTGAGCTCAAGTGATCCTCCTGCCTCAGCCTCCCAAGTAGCTGGGACTACAGGCATGTGCCACCATGCCTGGCTAATTTTTTATATATATATTTTTAGCTGTCCAGCTAACTTCTTTCTATTTTTGTTAGTAGAGATGGGGTCTCGCTCTTGCTCAGGCTGGTCTCGAACTCTTCAGCTCAAACGATCCGCCCGCCTCGGCCTCCCAGAGTGCTAGGATTACAGGC
The DNA here is from genome assembly GCA_004363605.1 of Indri indri. Taxonomy (NCBI): domain Eukaryota; kingdom Metazoa; phylum Chordata; class Mammalia; order Primates; family Indriidae; genus Indri; species Indri indri. The sequence continues at coordinate 114,775 of RJWJ010000103.1, forward strand.
ATGAGCCACCGAGCCCGGCCTGGCAAGTGATTCTTAAGGAGAAGTTATCCCTGATTGAGACTTACGCAATTCAACTAATGGTTCTTGATTGGAAATGATTTTGCCTCCCAGGAAACTTTTTTTTTTTTTTTAATAATTTTTAAAAAATTTTTTGTAGAGACGGGGTCTCGCTCTTATTCAGGCTGGTCTTGAACTCCTGACCTCAAGCAATCATCCAGCCTCAGCCTCCCAAAGTGCTAGGATTACACTGAGCTACGGCAACCAGCCCCCAGGGAACATTTGGCAATGTCTGGGGACATTTTTGGTTGTTGTAACTGGGGGAAGCACTACTGGCATCTAGTGGTTAAAAGCTGAGGATGCTGCTAAACATCTTACAATGCAGAGAACGGTTCCTCTATAATAAAGAATTATGTGGCCCAAAATGACAATGGTCCCAAGGTGAAGAAACTTTGAACTGGATGATGGGTCCATGAATTACTTTATCACCAGCATTAAATGCAACAGCAGGCAAATGAGAAGAATTTCATAAATAACTGCATGAAAAAATGAGCTGTAATTATAGCACATGTTGTAAGAATTAAGCCAGTACGATTTATAACCGGTATGTAAAAACACATAGAAAGTAGCTAATCCCCACAGGCCCTTTCTATAAAGATAATCAATCACAATTTTTTTTCTTAAAGTTTTAACAATCAACACATCACTTTAAAATCCTTTCCATTTAATCTCTTCTAACTGAAATAATGCTGCCCCACTACAGGAGCACCAGCTAATAAAGAGGACCCAAACATTTAGTTGTTCTTTAACTGAAAAACCTGAAAATGCCACCACCCGCCCAATCCCTCCACAGGGCAGCCAGAGGTAGATGCTGGCACCTGTATATGCGCTTTGAGCTGGAATTCATCAATCAGTGAAATTCAAATGAGTGCAGAGGTAGAAGGTGACAGAGTTTCACTGAGAAATGAAAAAAAATTTCAATGTCAAATATCCTTTAAAAAGTTGACGTTCTTTTCTGCTAACATACAAAGGACTCAGCAAGGGCAATACACACAGCATTGTTTCAAGCACCTTCTGTTACCCCAAATTACTAAATGTCTTCTATGCTTTTAAATAAACAATCATGAACTTGGAAGAATACGTAGAAGAAATACCAGAAAGTGTAAGTGAGAATAAGTTGGCAGAGTTGAGGTTGGTCACCATAAGGGATTTTAAAAATGGTTAAAACTTGGAATGCTTTTTTAAGGAGAAAAAAGCAATCTATAGACTAATAAAGGCTGACTTTAAAAGATGAAGACTTAACACTTAATATTCTAATTCATTGTTTTGGGCATATTTTCCCAGTAAGACTGTGAACACATCCAATTCATCTCTGCACATCTAGCAAAAATTTAATGATTGGCATGTAGATGGCTTAATGTTGACTGAACAGATGAACTATCTGCAGATTTTGCCCTGCTTAAATGCCTCTTGTAGTAAGACATGTTCTTTTATGTAGTAAATTACCCATTTTGCCTTTCTCTGTGCTTAATATCCTAGTAAATCAAATCTAGCGGCACAACAAATGCTATGTTCAGATCATCTATGTTGGATAGCAGATCTCAGAAACATTTTTACTAAACCAACCACTCCCTATGACCCCCCTTCCCACCACCACCGTTAGTATTCCCACCTCCTGCCTAATTATAACTTCATTATTCCTTACCTTCCTCAGGGGCAGCTGAAGCTCCTTCAGGTAATACAGGCTGTAACTCCCCAGTTTCAGAATTATTTTCCAAATCAGTCATCTGCATTCCTTCCAGATGACCTCCTTTAGCATTAGCCCTCAAATATGGAGAAAACAACTTGGTATTTTTATATAACTACTAAGTGACACAATAATCCCTATTTTCCTTTCCTGGAACTGAGCACCAAACCGCATAGGGTGTATGCATTGGTGTTTAATACCAAATTTCAAATTTTATCTTAAAATATTTCTCTAAAGATTCACAATAAAAAGTTATAAAATGTTGGACTATATCAATGTCAATATCCTGGTTTTGATATTGTACTGTAGTTTTTGCACAATGTTATCATGAGGGGAAACAGGTATGGTACACAAGATCTCGCTGTACTATTTCTCACAACTGTGTGTGAATCTATAATTATTTCAATAAAAATTTCAGTTAAAATAAATATAAACAGAGGTTCTTCTAAATAATATGTTCTAATAGGGAAGATTTTTGAGATATATTATTAAGAAAACAAAGTACATATTTTGTATTAAAAAAGCTACATAGTCACAGTTGCTTAAATATACATAAAAACCGAGAAGACATAACATACACAAAAAATTAAGAGAAGCATGAATATGTGTGGGCAGGGGTTGGAAAAATAGATAGATGGGGGTAAGGATGGAGAATTTTTCACTTAATATTTTTTTTCCTTCCATTTTGAACCACTTATCATTAGTATTTAAACTTTTTGCTTACACTACTTTAACTCAGGCAGGGGAAAAAAAGACACAAGCTGTATAGCATCCACATGAACCAGGCTGGCAGATATAATCAATTCTAAAATGAGGATTACAGCTAAGAGCTGCAGTTATTCATACAGGGTTTTACACTCTAGAAAAAAAAAATCTATGTTCATATACATTTAATTTTTATGATTAAAGGCAGATATAAATATCTCTATAACAAAATATAAAAGTTAGCTGCAGCTTTAACTTAAAGGGAACATGCATACCAGGCTTAGTAATAGGAAAATCAAGACAATCTCCATTGATTTTTTTTTCTAACACCTTTCTACTGCTGAAACTTGAGCCACAACAGAAAAGTAAACCACCAGCTGTTCTTTTACATTTTGGTAAGGAGCCAGACCTTGAAACTATATAAAATTAAGTAAACTTGAGGGATTGTAATCTTTCTCTAAATTTAGTTCAAAGTTCTTTTCAAAGTCACCAAGGTAAAACTATTCTACTGTTTAAATTTAGAAATGCATTTACTATCCATAAAATAGATCAGCAGATGGATATTAATGGCTCATCTAGCACATCCATAGATAATACATTCTATATCACCCTACCTTTTGAATAAATAGAAGTTTAATTGCCATGGCTGAGATTTGAGTTTATGTTTCCTGGGAGAGAGATAAATGTGTCAACTACCATATATCCTTTTGGGAAATTTCAGTTATGACTTTTGAGGATACTTTTTCATAAGAGGAGAAAAAAAGTGAGATGAAAGTAGAAAAGCAATGTTAAAATTGCTGGAAGTGTTTTGTTCCATACAAAATATACATAAAGACTGGTGACACATAACATAGCTCAGTACAAATGACTTTGCAAAGTGTGGGACAGATGAAAAAAAAAAAGCCGACACAAAAATCTTACAAGGCCGAGTTCACACAAGGTTATACATCACTGTTATCCTAACTTCAGTGAAAATGAGCTTTAATATATTTAAACTGAACTTCTGGTACTATCATGCCATTAAGAAAAAAAAAAGGACTCTGATACTTTAAAAGTTACATTTTAATGCAGTAATTGAACTTTCTGCCTGCTAAAAAATTAACAAAGTAGAAATTAATTTTGTTCATTATGATGTAGACTTAAAGTTCCAAACAAAGCTATTAGCTATTATTCCATTACATAAACAAAAGAACTTAATTTACCCCAAGGTGACCATTTTCCTCCTTTTATCAACAGTAGGTAAGCCACTGAAAACTGCAACCACAACGGCATCTGTATCCAAAGCTTTACAATGCCGGTCTTCAGTTTTTGGCAAAATATCACCAATACTGCCATGTATCAAGGCTCGAGGAGAACTGTGCCTGCTCCCACTCTGACAGCTTCCTGCAGAACCTTCAAAAAAGGAAGATCAATCAATATTCGGAAAGGTAAATAAATACTAAAGGTCTCTCTCAGGTTAGAAAATCCACTATATATATATATATATTTAAACTATGTAAAAACTTCAAAAACAATTTTAAAATATATCCCAGTCTTTTTGATGATAGGTATTTAAAATTAAGGAGTACAGAATATGCAGTCTAATGGCTGCATTTTCTTAAGGGCCTGTTCTGTTGTGAGATCAAAAAACTTTGAAATAGAACTTTAGCATTTGTAACACATTTCAAGGTCTAAAGCTTTACCATAGCATTCATTTCTTATAAGAGACATCTACCCACTGAAATTACATTCTGAACTCCCCAAATTTACCTTCAGACACAGTCTGACAGTCTCCCTTTGAACGATTATTTTCCCCAGAGTCCCCTGCTCTTCGAAGTGATAGACTACCTGCTATACTGGACTGAGCTGGCTTGGGTGAATTACTCTTCTTATTTGTGGCTGCAAAGACATTTAAAAACATTTTTTAATGTGATCAAATACCACAAAATTCACTAGTCAGTCAGAAAAAGTTTAATCTTACCATGCATGGAAGCTGTTCTGTCTTCTGTTCCAAAAATATACAAGAGACTTTGTAGTCCCAACTGATTTATTTGGGAGTTTATGAAAAAATTTATCTTGCTGCTTGTGGAGCAGAATCTTAACTTAGAATATTCTCTAGAAGGTTATTTGTGAACTCCATAAGAAAAATCATAACAATCTCAATGCAATTAAACTAAGTATAAACAAAAATATACCCACCGAAATTCCTGGAAATTGTAAAATATTACTGGACTAAAAAGAAAATCAATGCTGAATTAGAAACAAATTATAATTACAATACTTCAAATCAAAATGTTTATGGCCAAAGTAGTAATGAAAAGAAAATGTACAGTCTTAAAATGAATTAATCAGAAGGAAAAAAAAGGGCAACTAAATGGCCTAATATGCACAGACTCAAGAAGCTAGAAAAAGAATATAAAAATATGTTGTGATGCAGCAAGAAAGACCTTGCCAGAAGCCAGGGCCACGCCCTTGAACTTCTCAGCCTGAAGAACTGTGAGCTAAATAAACTTCTTTTATATACAGACGCACGCACACACACACACATACATAAATAAATAAATAGAAAATCGGAAGAGATTCATTAGTAAACAGGTTCAGCAAGGTCGTAAGATATAAGACAAAACAATCAATTGTCTTTCTATACACCAGCAGAAGATAACTTGAGAATGAAATTAAGAAAACTATTTAATTTACAGTAGCATCAAATAGAATAAAATACTTAGGAATAAATTTAACATAAGAAATATAAGACTTATTTTTTTTTTTTTTTTTTTTTTGAGACAGAGTCTCACTCTGTTGCCCTGGCTACAGTGAGTGCCGTGGCGTCAGCCTAGCTCACAGCAACCTCAAGCTCTTGGGCTCAAGCGATCCTACTGCCTCAGCCTCCCAAGTAGCTGGGACTACAGGCATGTGCCACCATGACCGGCTAATTTTTTCTTTCTGTATATTTTTAGCTGTCCAGTTAATTTCTTTCTATTTTTAGTGAAGACGGGGTCTCGCTCTTGCTCAGGCTGGTCTCGAACTCCTGAGCTCAAACAATCGGCCCGCCTCAGCCTCCCAGAGTGCTAGGATCACAGGCGTGAGCCACCGCGCCCGGCCCAAGACTTATTATATTGAAAACGACCACACATTGTTGGAAAAAAATAAAGACAACAGGAAAGACATCTTGTGTTCACTGCTTGGAATACCTAATATTGTTAACAAAGCAATACTCCCAAAATTGATCTATAGATTCAACACAATCCCTATAAAAATACCAGCTGGCTTTTTTTTTTTTTTTAAAGAAACTGACAAACTGGTCCTAAAATTCACATGAAAATGTAAGAGACCCAGAATAGCCAAAACAATCTTTGTTTTTTTTTTGGTATTGAGACAGGGTCTTGCTCTATTGCCTGGGTTAGAGTGCAATGGCATCATCATAGCTCAATGCCACCTCAAACTCCTGGGCTCACGTGCTCCTCCTGCCTCAGCCTCCCGAGAAGCTGGGACTACAGGTGTGCACCAAAATGTCTGGCTTTTTTTTTTTAATGATAGAGATGGGGTCACACTGTTGTCCAGGTTGGTCTTGAATTCCTGGCCTCAAGTGATCTCATCTCGGCCTCCTAAAGTGCTAGGATCACAGGCGTGAGCCACCACACTCAGCCGCCAAAACAATATTAAACGGAAGACTCACACTTCTGATTTCAAAACTTACTATAAAACTACAGTAATCAGGACTGTGGTACTGCCACATATATGAGAAACAGAATTGAGAGTCCAGAAATGAACTCTTATATTTATAGTTAACTGATTTTTTACAAGGCAATTCAATGGGCCAAGAAAAAAAGGGACAATAACAAGTGCTGCGAAGGGTGTGGAGAAACTGGACCTTTACACACTGTTGGTGGGAATACGAAATGGTGCAGCTGCTTTGGAAAACACTCTAGCACTAGCAATTTCTCAAAATGTCAAACATAGTTCCCAAATAACCCAGAAATTCCACGCCTAAGTATATACTCAAGATAAACAAAAACATGTCCACACAAAAAGTTGTACATGATATGTTCATAGTAGTATTACTGATAATAGCCAAAAAGTAGAAACAACCCAAATGCCAATCAACGAATGAGTGGATAAACAGTATGTGGTACAGCCATATCACGAAATATCATTCACCCATAAAAAGGAATAAAGTTAATACATAGTACATTGAAGAACCTTGAAAAGGTTAAGTGAAAGAAGCCAGACATTAAATGTTAGAAAAAACTATGATCAACTTCTTCATTGCAAAGTATAAATTATTGCTTAAGAGTAAAAAAGATAAATGCATTAACAAAGATATAAGCAGAAACATAACAAAAAAGAAACAAAAAAACAAATGCTAGTGAGGGTGTGGAGAAAAGGGAACTCTTATACATTGTTGGTGGGAATGTACATTAGTATACCCATTATGGATAATAATATGGAGGTTCCTCAAAAAACTACAAATAGAACTAACATATGATCCAGCAATCTCATTATTAGGTATATATCCAAAGGAAAGGAAATCAGGAGATGAAAGAGACATCTGCACTGTTACGTTTACTGCAGCACTATTCACAATAGCCAAGATATGGAATCAACCTAAGTGTCCACAAACAGATGAATAGATATAAAGAAAATGTGGTATATATACACTATGAAATAACATTCAGCCATAAAAAAGACAACAATCCTGTTATTTGTGGTAACATGGATGGAACCTGGAGGACATTATGTTAAGTGAATAAGCTAGGAACAGGAAGATGAATACTGCATGTTCTCACTCATATATAGAAGCTAAAAAAAAGTTGACTCATAGAAGTAGAGGGTAGAATAGTGGTTACCTGGAGGCTGGGAATGGTAGGCGGGCGGGAGGACAGAAAGAGGTTGGTTAAAGGATACAAAATTCCAGCTAAGCAAGAGGAATAAATTCTAGTGTTATATAACACTATAGGGTGACTAGAGTTAATGAATATTTATTATATTTTCAAATAGCTAGAAGAGAGGATTTTGAATGTTCCCAACACAAAGACATGATAAATATTGAGGTGATGGATACAGTAATTACTGATTTGACCACTACACATTATATAATATCAAAATATCCCTATGTACCCCATGAATACTTAAAATTATGTGTCAATTGAAAAATAATAATCTGGGGCAGGGAGGAGGGAAAGCAGCAAGTAATGTGGAAGATGAGGAGCTGGGAGGAGGTGGCAGACAGTGGGGAAATCCAAATCTCCTCCCAAAGTGCCCACTGTGATTTAGGACAACAGCCTTCCCATAGGTCCCCCCTCACAGATCCACATCCTCAAGACGCCCACCAGCAATGGTGTGGTCAGCAGCTCCAACTCCACCAGCAGGCTGGGTCAAATGTCCCTAGCACAGCAGTAGGTGGAATATGCTGAGGCCTGGAAGAGGATCCTGGGCAGCGCTAGCCCTAAGGAAGAGCATGAGGAACCCATCCTTGACAAGCCAACCAGGATCTCCCAACCCAAAGACAGCAGGTAGCCCAATAATGTGATCAGACAGCCTTTGGATACTGATGGGTCACAAAGCTTCAAACAGCACAGATAAATGTAGGCAAGAAAGGATGCTGCTGCTGCCGCCACCACCTCCTCCTGGGTCATCCACCATGGGTTGCACTGCTGTGGCACACACCTGGACTGGAGCAGAGGAACCAACTTGACTTACTTGCACTGTGATGCCCATTGTTCTGCCTACTGTGACCTTGAACCCCATGGACTGTGACCACCCCTGTGACTGACATGTTAACAAGAGCTATCCCAAGTCAATGGAAAGGGAAAAGGTGGGGATTAGGGGAGGGCTGGGGGGCTCACCAAGGACTCAGAGTAGACAGTCAGACAGCGCCACTTGGGGTAAGGCCAGCAACAGCAATTAACAGTTTATCATGCTCATTAATTTGGGATTTCAAAACACAATTGAGAACTCCCACCCACCCACCCCAAGTGCATGTCTACATCACTTAAAATGTTAGTGCCATTTGAAAACTTAAAAAAAAATAATTTTAAAAATTAAATTTAAAAAATGGGTTTAATTCAAAGGACTTGAACAGACATTTCTCCAAGGAAGATACACAGATGGCCAATAAGCACATAAAAAGATGCTCAATATCATTATTCATTAAGGAAATGTAAATCAAAACCACAATGAGATACCATTTCACGCCTGTTAATCAGGATGGTTATTATTAAAAATAAATTAAAAACCAGAGTATAAAATCCTGTTCCGTTTTCTCTCTCTCTTGAAACACATGTTCTTGGCTTGTGGCTGGAGTAGTGTTTCCCAGCCTGTCAGAATGGCCACTACAGGCTAAGAAACCCTTCCCAAGAAATAAAGCTCTCTTTTTAAAAATACATATATATAAATAAAAATTTTAAAAATGAAAAAATAAAATACAAAATACCCCAGAAAATAACAAGTGTTTGGTGAAGATGTGGAGAAATCAAAAGCCTAGTGCACTGTTAGTGCAGCTGCTATAGAAAACAGTATGACATAGGTTCTTCAAAAAATTTAAAATAGAATTACCATATGATCCAGCAATTCCACTCCAGTTACATATCCAAAATTGAAAAGAAGGGACTTGAACAGATATTTGGACACCTATGTTAATATTAACGTTATTCACAACAGCCAAAAGGTGTAAACAACCCAAATATGTCCATCAAAGGATGAATAAACAAAATGTGATATACTCATACAATGGAATATTACTCAGCCTTAGAAAGAACAAAAAAGGAAATTTTGCAATATGCTACAACATGGATGAACCTTGAAGACATTACGCTAAGTGAAATGTCAGTCAAAAAAGACAAACAGGCCGGGCGTGGTGGCTCATGCCTGTAATCCTAGCACTCTGGGAGGCCGAGGCGGGAGGATCGCTCAAGGTCAGGAGTTTGAGACCAGCCTGAGCAAGAGCGAGACCCCATCTCTACTAAAAAATAGAAAGAAATTAGCTGGACAACTAAAAATATATAGAAAAAATTAGCTGGGCATGGTGGTACATGCCTGTAGTCCCAGCTACTTGGGAGGCTGAGGCAGAAGGATTGCTTGAGCCCAAGAGTTTGAGGTTGCTGTGAGCTAGGCTGACACACCATGGCACTCTAGCCCAGGCAGCTGAGCAAAAGACTCTGTCTCAAAAAAAAAAAAAAAAAAAAAAGACAAATACTGTATGATTCCACTCATATGTGATACACAGAATACTCAAATTCATAGACACAGAAACTGCAAATAATTGATTAACTTCTTTCCTACGCATCTACGATAGTATTAGTTATGCACCATCCTTGGGAGAATTAAGAAAGATGGAAACCTCAGTTAATAAAGGCTGTGAGCCTATGAGCAAGTCCATTTTCCCACTGTTAAAACTCCAGAATATGCCACTGTATTTCACACAAGTGATTGTAATAAGCTGTTAATGGTTTCACAACTTCTGCTCTCAACTCTTTTCAGATCCTTCTCCAAATAACAAGCAAAGTCATCTTTGTAAAGAGTAAATAAGATTATAAACACTCCCCTGATTTATATTCTCTAGAGACTTCCTCCCAAAATAAGAATAAAACTCAAACTCCTAACTGAAGTTTTATAATACCCCACCTGATCTGAATCCTGCCTACCTCTCTGATTTCATCTCCTACTATTTTCCTTTCTCTGCTTAGTTTACCATATATAGTCATACTGGTCTTCCTTCAATCCTTCAAACACACAAAGCAAATCCTATGGCCAGTGACTTTGCATTTTCTGTTCTGTTTACCCAGAACACTGCTTCCTCTGGATCTTTGAATGGCTGCCATGTTCTCAACCTTCAAGTCTCAGGTCAAATGTTGCCTCCTCAGAGAATCTCTCTGACCACCCCAACTAAACTAGCCCACTTCTCATCTGCTCCTCCCAATCCGACTCCTCTGTTGTTTCCTTCACAGCATTTTTTTAACCAACTGGAATTATCTTTACTTAATTGTTTATACATTTTAATGTCTGATTCCCATCACTAGAATGCAAGATCCATGTGGTTAAGAATTTTGTCTTGCTTATTACCCAGTATATAGTAAGCAATGGAGCAATGTTAGCTCCATTACCTAATAAAAAATACATGGAATCAATTTTGGATGGGAAAAAGGGCTGCACGTATTTGTAGTCTTAATTCACGAAGAGAGATGTTTAAATATTATTTTCCTGGGGAAAAAAGTCATCTAGCTTCTCAAATAACATATGGAGAAACGACACTAATAGGAACTTTTTCACTTACAGTTTCGTATGTAACAACTGGCAACTGATGACTTTGCCAGCAGTTCCATCCCCAAGTCCTGTACTCTGCCAGAGTTTTCGGCTCCACATGCAGCCAGAGCTGCCTGGTCAGCAGAAAAAAGGTTTGTCTGCATGTCTCCAGAAGCAGCGTTGCTGCCTTTTATTTCTGAAAGTGTATTCTTTACATCAGTTTTCATACATCGAACTTCAGCCATTTGAGTTTTGAGTCTTTTTAGCATCTTTAAATCAGAGGGCACTCGCCACATCGCCTGCTGCTTCCTTTGGTCTTTATCTTTTCGAGAATATGATGCTTCAGAGAGAAATTGACAGGTCATGTTAATATAAACTTTAACATTCATGAAATCATTTTGTATCATGAATATATGCAAGTTCAATGTGTAAAATAAGCTAAGGTGCTTTAGGTGGTATCAACAATAAAAGCATGCATTAGGCCGGATGTAGTGACTCACACCTGTAATCCTAGCACTCTGGGAGGCAGAGGCAGGAAGATCACCTGAGGTCAGGAGTTTGAGAACAGCCAGAGCAAGAGCAAGACCCCATCTCTACCAAAAATAGAAAAAATTAGCTGGGCGTGGTGGCACACACTTGTAGTTCCAGCTACTCGGGAGGCTGAGGCAGGAGGACGGCCTGAGCCCAGGAATTTGAGGTTGCAGTGAGCTAGGATGACACCACTGGGAGACTCTGTCTCCAAAAATGAAATAAATAAATAAATAATATTAAATTTCACTAATGAAAATAAAGAGAAGACACCAGAGTCCTAACTTTATTTACGCCTTCAATGTTACAATCTGAGTCACATCATAATCACTCAAATCTGAATTATATATCTAGCTCTAAAAATTTAAAAGATGCTCTACTGCCTTGTGCTTTCTTCTTTATACTTCTTGACTGTTCTCAAATTTTCTACACTGAGCTTTTATGTACATAATTGAAAAAATGAAAAACTCAAAAGCTAAATACTTTGCCAAATCTGTTATATGTTATATTAAAAATATATATTCTAACTAAATTCAAAAGGTTGCTTTATTGGATGCATCTATTAAGTGCGATGGAACATCATAAAATAGTGTCCAGTCACTGAATTTTTTCATCCACTAAAGGGAGTTTTCTCTCTTCCCAGAGAAGTAGTTGAAGTTGTTTTTAATTTCTTCTCCCCCTACCCAAATATTTAAAAAAAGCACAGTAAGGGAAATACACACTTCTGTTCTATTGCAGGAAGGTAAAAAGAGGCAGATATTTTGGAAATCAAAGAACATCATGACTGACTCAAAGTAAAAAGAAACCAAGCCAAATTAAAAAAAACCAACAACAAAACCAGGGGACCAAGAGGCATCCTAACTAGACAATGAACAAATCCTTTTGTAGCAGAAATGATAGCCGAACCTTCTTAAATATTACAACCACCTTTTGCCACACCAGAGGAACTACAGTAAAAGGTAGGCATTGGGGTCTGCCCAACAGCCATTCCCCTACTCCTATAATATCTTGCCAAAAGGACCCAGATTGTGTTCAGGTATCAACCAAGTGGGCAGCAATGTGCTCAGGGAGATCAGGTCCCTCCTTCAGCCCCAGGGTATATTGGGTCCATGACTAGTCTCATTTCATTCCTTTCTGACAGTGTTTAGAATCAGCACATGACCCAGTTCTGGCCAAGAGACTACTGGGGCACTTCTGGGGAAAGATTTTCTACTGTGACAGGGAGATTTTGTTGTGTTTACTTATTTAACAAACACCTATAAAGAACTTGCTGTGTGTTGGGCAAAAATATTAAGCCATTTAATCTTCTTATATCAACCCTATGAGGTAACTAAGTACTGTTATTTTTTTTGTCTTACCTTAAGTCCATGAAAGTACTACTATTAACTATTACTATTATTAACTCCATTTTATAAACAAGACACAGAAAGGTTGCATAACATACTCAAGGTAACATAGTAAGTAAAGGAGCTTGAATTCAAACCAAAGAGTCTGCCTCCAGAGTCAGTGATCTTGATACTAATAACTCCAGGGTAATGGGAATAAGGTCTCTTTCCTGCCTAGCCTTTTTCTTCTTGCTAGTGACACACTCCTGTGAATACACAACGCCTGGAGCTATGACAGCTATCTTATTACTGCAAGAGAAGAGGCAAAGTATCACAGGAAGACCATCTTGTACCCTGCCCCCTGATGATCCTGGAATCACCTACCTCCAGATTTCTTAATATGCATAAATTAAGTGACTTTATTATTTAAGCCACCAGTTAGAAGCATTTTGTTACTTGAAGTTAAAAGCATTCATAACAGAACATGACCAGAGATTTTAGAAAGTTGGAATCTGGTCTTAGATCCACCATTTAGACATCGTAACTTTCTTAGTCCGTCAGCTTCTCTGAGTCTATATGTTTATTTGTACAATGAAGATAATAATATACACATAACAGGGTTGTTGTGAGGCTCAGAAAATTCAATGTTTGTGAAAACACTCTGCAGCACAGTTCCCATCTGACGCATTGTTCACCATGATGCCAGAGCAGTTTTCCAAAACCTATCATCAGGCCAGGCACTATGGCTCACCCCTATAATCCTAGCACTTTGGGTGGCCAAGGCAGGAGGATCGCTTGAGGCCAGGAGTTCAAGACCAGCCTGAGTAACAGTGAGACCTCATTTCTACAGAGAATTAAAAAATTGGCCAGGCAGGGTGGTGTATACCACCTACAGTCCTAGCTGACCACAGTGAGCTGGGAGGCTGACTTGAGCTCAGGAGTTCGAGGCTGCAATGAGCTAAGATTATACCGCTGCACTCAGGCCTGGGCTAGAGCTAGGAGACCTCAGCTCGTAAAAGACATTACTTTCTCTTGGCCTCTTTTGCTGTAGAGAAGGGGGAGAAAAAAAAAAAGACATTACTTTCCTGCTTAGAATCCCCACATGGCATTCTATAGGAAAGTACCAGCAAGGTACACATGCCCTTTATTATCTGATTCTATCTTATTTCTCAGCAGCTTTATATCTTCTACCTCCATCCCAAATATACCCTAATCTTTTGGAATTACTTATAACTCTTTCTAATACATGGGCCTTGCTCTATCACACTTCCATTCTTTTCACATATACTATTCCCTTCTCCTTTCTCTGTCAACCCAAAATCATCAGATATAACCTTAAATGTCCCCTCTTTTAGGCATCTGCACCATCAACATCCCCCTCCTCAATTCTTATCTAAATTTGTATAATACGCAGATTATATTTCTACCAAAGAACTTGCATTACAATATGGAAGACAAACACGTAGACTATGAACAACTTCATGGTGGAGATCAGAGCTTAAGTGATCTTTGTATTCTAGGCCACACACAAAAATACTTAATGTTTGCTAAAACAATCTTTGTGGCTCCCACTTCCCACTCCACATGTACATGGACTTAAATATGAACATCTCTATTAACCTGTATGTTTCAGTTTATTATTACCAGAAACTGACAAGAATGGGAAAGGAGGAGTAAAAATCCGAAATGGAAAAATGCAAAAAAAATTAAATAAACACTCATCATCTGATAATCAGTCAATAAACATTTATTTACTAAGCCTGTTTTAAATGCTAAGCACTGTGTTGGGCAGGGGATACAGCAGTGAACAAGAAAAACACCCTGACTTTACCATCACAAAGCTCCCAGTCCAGCTGGGAAAAATAAAAAATAATCAATTTCAATACTGAAACTGCCCTTTATAAAACTGATGAAGGGCCACAAGGTGGGAACTGTGGTAGAGGCCTGAAGTGTACAAAGGTTTATAGTTTAAAAATAGTATATAGTTTAAAAATATATAACTAGCCATTGTGCCTACTTTGCTTTCCTATAATTGTTACTCTAAGTCACATATAAGTCATAAAGATTCTTAACTTTCTGAATTACTCCCATAGATAACATCACTCTTGTCAAACCTAAGGCTAGTGTTTAAGGTATCTTCCAGGCCCTGAATTCCAGTGGATTGGGTGACCCACTCAGACCAGTGGTCCATACCAAGGAACTGACTCAACTGGTCTTGTGACCCGCCTCCCGCCCAAGGAACTGACTAAGCAGAAGACAACAATTTCTACCCTACTATGGTTCCACCCCAAACCCAGACAATCAGCAGACCCAATTGCCTCACCAAACTATCTTTAAAAACCCTTTCTGCCAAATTCTCAGAAAGACAGATTTGGAGACTTCCTCCCATATCGTGTTGTGCCTGTGATATTAAACTCTTCATTGGCTGTAACTCCCTGTTGTCTCAACGTATCGGCTTCCTTTTGAGCAGTGGGTAATGAACCTGGTACAGCTGTAATAGTACTGTGTAATAAGTACAAAGACAAGAAAGTGTAAGGTGCTATAGGGTCTTACATTATAAGATAAGAAGTCTTCCTGACTGTCCTAAGTCATAAGGCTAATTAGAATTAAGAGTCTCATCTATAATACCTTTTTTGGGGGGTGGGGATAGATAGGGTTCTTACTCTGTTGCCTGGGCTAGAGTGCAGTGGTGTCATCACAGCTCACTGCAACCTCAAACTCCTGGGCTCAAATGATCCTGCCTCAGCTTCCCAAGTATCTAGCACTACAGGTATGCACCACCATGCCCAGATATTTTTTTTTTCTTTTCAATTTTTTGTAGAGACAGGGGTCTCACTATGTTGCCAGGGTGGTCTTGAACTCCTGGCCTCAAGCGATCCTCCTGCCGCAGCCTCTGAAAGTGCCAGAATTACAGGCATGAGCCACAACACCCGGCCCTAAAATGTAGCTTTTAAAGGTAAATCCTCAGCTGTCCAAAATGACTCCATCCCTGATTTCAAAAAGCCCAATTATGATGACACAAATCTCCATCTGTACAAATCTGTACAAATCTCCAACTGTAATTTATCTTTAACAAACAACTTTTGCATATAAAACATTGCTGCCAATTGGAATATATTTTTAATCTTTTGAATGATGAAGCAAGAGTAAAAAGCAAAATCTTTTTCTACATTCAGTTTACACACAGTTCCACTTGGAAGTCAGGGAATTCATGAGGCCTGAAAAACTTGAAGTCCATTCACAAAGAGGACATTGTACTTCACATGAATCAGTCAGACAGCTGGGCACACTCTAAGTAGCAAATCATATTAAAAACCTTCTTACAGGCATTTTTACTTTGTTTTTGCACAAAACATCACTGAAGAAAAACAAAAAAATTAATTTGTTTCACATAAATGTCATTTTTCTGGCATATAATAAAAAATCAATTTGCTACAGAAATACACCATATTCCAACACTTAGCTGAAATACTGGAATCAAAATTAAAGAGTTCTTTTAGAGAACCACAGAAAAAAGGGAAATTATCATTGTTATTATTTTACCTGTAGGCTGCAAAAGTGAAGCAGGTGGGCGAGGCTGTAAGCCCCACAAATTTTCCATACTGCTCCGGTCCTTAAGGTCCAACAAATGTATTAAAATTAATGGATCAATGTCTAATAAACTACTGGTAGCAGCAGAGCATAAATGTGTTCTTCTTGACATTCTGCTACTGGCACCCACATAGCCATGGCTACTACCTGCAAAAGAAATTGAGATGTAGAAAATGTACATATAATGTATATTTGCACATTTAAGTATACTTCAAAAAACTGGCTAACATTGTTTGAATACTTGTTTATGGACCTATCTCCTAAGAGTTCAGGTTCATGATGAGAAACACAAAGAAGAAACCAGACTGTCAGAGAGATGCATACTAGCACGGTGACTGACCAGAGAGGCCTCATGAGTACCTAGAATTCAGGAGTAAGCATCAACCTCATGCTAAGCCCTAGAAATAGAAGATGACGTGTACAATGTGCACAATTGGGGGGATGACGGGTGAGGGTGAAGAAAAGGAAATTATATCCCATGACCCACTGGTCTTAGATGAGGGGTAAATGCCCACAGTATAACAGATTCCGAATAACTAGACATCAAAAATATTAGGTTATTAAGTATGAAATGTCCAATTTCCTTAAGTACTAAGTTTGACAGTTGAGATCTCTACATTTCACTCTGACACTTCTTGTTTTATTTTTATTATGAAGGTACATCCTCAGACTTTCAAATGCACGTTTGGCTTGTGATTATCTTTCACTTTTTTTTTAGAGCACTTTTTTTTGTGAAACCATGGATAAGTCAAGAATTTGTGTTATTTTCAAGTTTGAGTTCGTTGTGGAGCCAGTAAAGTACAGACAGCTCGAAATATCAACAAAGTTTCTGGGAAGGATGTGGCTAATGAATGCACAGTACATCAATGGTTTGAGAACTTCTGTTCTGGTGATTTTAATCTTGAAAATGAGGCATGTGGGTGACCTGAGACCAAGGTGGACAATGATGAGCTGAAAGCTGTAGTAGAAGCAAATCCATCTCAACCTATATGTGAATTAGCAGCAAGGTTTGATGTTACTATTCCAATAACATTGGACCATTTGAAACAAATTGGCAATGTAAGAAGCTGGATAGAAGGTTACCACATAAATTCGAAAGTCAGAATAGAAATTGTCTCAAAGCTTGCCTTTCTTTGCTGTCATGACATAAAGGCAAACCACTTCCACACCATATTGTTATGTGTGATGAAAAATGGATTCTTTTTGATAATCAAAAGCATTCAGCACAATGGTTGGATAAAGATGAAGTGCTGAAACACAATCCAAAACCGAATAATCATCAGAAAAAGCTAATAGTGTCTGTTTTGTGGTCCAGTGCTGGCATTACCCACTACTGCTTCATGAAACCTTGTCGATTTCTACTGCAACCAATTGGACAAAATGATGAGGATGCTTGCAATTGAGCAGCTGAGACTGGTCAATAGAGACAGGCCAATCCTCTTGCACGACAACGCTCAACCACATGTTGCACAAACAACGCTGCTCAAACTACAGAAGCTGGACTTGGAAACTCTCTGTCATCTACCGTATTCACCAGACTTTGCACCAATTGACTACCACTTCTTCCAGGCTTTGGACCACTTCTTGCAAAGAAAAATATTCAATCCTCAACAAGCTATGCAAAATGACTTTTGCAATTTCATTGCCACTCACTCTCCAGGCTTCTTTGCTGCTGGCATAAACAACCTACCATTAAGATGGCAAAACTGTGCTGATAGTTTAGGTGCATACTGTGATTAACCATGCTGCTTCTTGAGATATAAATAAACTTTTGATTCAAAATCAGACATTTCATATTTAATGACCTAATAGGAATCTGATCCAGGTCTCTGAACAGCAAAATGTATAGGTCATTACAGTTTAGTAGACTTTTTCTAGCTTAATTAAATACTAGAGTACAATGTGAAGTTCTCCGACAGAACTTGTTAATGACTGACGCATATTACAAATATCGGTGAGCAGATGTCATGCCCATACCACCTATATTTGACTAAGCTCCTTAAGCCAAGGAAAACAAGTGACTTTTTTCTAGTGCCTAGTATAAGGCCTAGCAAATATCAGGTATGGAAATGTTGCTTAAAACTGTCCTTTAATAAAGCTATTTAAATACATTCTAAAGAGACACCACATTTTTAAAAGCCTATACGCAGTGAAGTCTTATAAAATAATCAGGTTCTGACTACCCATGAGTATTTCAGAGATCCAGCAGGAAATAACTTAGGAGAAAAGTTCCATTATTCAGAACCTCCAAGCCAATTAGTAATTTATGTTTTTCACATCTTCATGTTCTCACTTTCTCCCAGTTCTTCTACCTCCTCTTCTAAGGATTATTATCTCACTGCCGATTTTTCTTCCCAGCCTGTGTATCCACTGCAATTCCTAATAAATAGCAGAAAACTATTCCCCCTTCACATTGAAATTATTTCGGACTTCTTTTCTTTTACCGAGTAGTTCCAAAATCAGGCTAAATATCAGTCAAGTGAAGAAACTTTAAAAATTATAGGTTCCTAGCTCTATCCTAGATATACGAAATGAGAATACTGAAGTGGGATCCAGGACCTTTTGCCAAAAGGCTACTCAGGTGATTCGGAGGAATAGTAAGCCCAGTGTTTGTTATCTACTGTCCTAATATCTGGTTCTTCTTTAAAAATGGAAGTTGTTCATTCTCCCATGTTAAATGTACTTCCAGTACAGAAAGCAGTATTAGCAAAATCCTTTTTCTCACTGCTTTCCCAGGCCATTATTCTTACCACTGAACAAAAACTCCTTTCCTTTGTGGTTAATGATCTTTACCTACTTTCCTTCCACATGCTCCTAACCTTTCTACCCACTATTGTATTCCCCCACAGTCACCAAGGCTTTAGCATCTATTTCTTTCTCTCTTTCTGAGTTAATACTGTCATAATTACTGAGTGTGTCTCAAACATAAATGTATAGCCTAATGCATATTCACAAAGTCATCAGGCCAGGTGCCATGGCTCGTGCCTGTAATCCTCTCACTCTGGGAGGCTGAGGCAGGAGGAATGCTTGAGGTCAGGAGTTTGAGACCAGCCTGAGCAAGAGCGAGACCCTGTCTTTACTACAGAAAGAATTAGCTGGGTGTGGTGGCACGCGCCTGTAATCCCAGCTACTTGGGAGGCTGAGGCAGGAGGATTACTTGAGCCCAGGAGTTTGAAGTTGCCGTGAGCTAGGCTGATGCCGCGCCACTCTAGCCTGGGCAACAGAGCAAGACTCTGTCTCAAAAAAACAAACAAACAAAAAAACGAAGTCATCGCACCCAGATGAAGAAACAGATTACTAGCACCCCAGAACTCCCCCATGCCTCCTCAAATTGCTCATTACTCATACTCCACCCCAAAGTAACTTTCATCCTAATGTAAACAAATCGACTAACTTTGCCTGTTTTGAATTTATATAAATGTATGAACTCTTATACGTTGCTTCTTTGCTTAATATTATGTGCATGAGATTCATCTATACGGCTATACATAGCAGTTTCTTCGTTTTCATTATTACTGTGCAGCATCCCAGTGTACGAATATATCCGGTTTATTTCTCTATTCTACTGGAAAAGAATGTAGGTTGCTTCTAGCTTTTCTCTATTAAAAATAAAGCTGGCCAAGCAAGATGGCACACACCTATAGTCGCAGCACTCTGGGAGGCCGAGGCAGAAGGATCGCTTGAGGTTGTGAGTTCAAGACCCTGTCTCTACCAAAAAATAGAAAAAAAGTAGCCAGGCAATGGTGGCACACACCTGTAGTCCCAGCTACTCATGAGGCTCAGGCAAGAGGACTCCTTAAGCCTAGGAGTTTGAGGTTGCTGTGAGCTATGATGATGACACTGCATTTTAGCTGGGGCAACAGAGCAAGACTGTGTCTCAAAAAAATGAAAAAAATAATAAAGCTACTAAACTATAAGCAGACAACTGCTCTTGAAGCTCATATTAAAAAAAAATAAAACACCTTATAAAAAAAGCAAATGGATTGGTGATAAGTTCCTCTCCTCTTGTGCCAAGCCAAATGAATCCTGCTAAAATGTCACACTGATCTGAGTTCTTTACAGCCCAGTGCCTGTATGCATGACACTCAAGGACCTATGCAGTCTATTCCCAAACTACCTTTCCAGCATACTTGACATTTTTGTATCCTTTACTTTGTTATAAATTACATCTTTTTTTCTTAAAATAAAAAACTAAAAAAGAGCAATGCTGCTCTAAACAGTCTTGTAAAAATCTACTGGCAAACACTGGCTAACATTTCTGTTGGAATTCATGCAGCCATGGGCATGTGTATGTTAGGTTTTAGAAGATACTGCCCAACAGTTTTCCGAAGTAGTGGCATCAATTTTCCCTCCCACCAGCAGGGTGAGAGTTTCCGTATCTTCACATGCTTTCAACATCTAGTATAGCCAGTTTTAAAAAATATTAACCATATGGTCAGTGTGCAGTGGTATGTTTATCATGGTTTTAATTTGACATTTCCCGAAAAAGAAGGAAGAAAAATGAACAGAGCCTCAGAAACCTGTGGGACCCCAGCAAGTACACCAAAATACACATAATGGGAGTGACTTCTGCAGGAAAGGGGAGAAAGAGCCAAAGAATATTTAAAGAAATAATGGCTGAAATTTTCCCAAATATGATACAAAATATTAATCTTCAATTATTGGAGCTCAATAAACTCCAAGCAGGATGAACTCCAGAGATTGACAATGGGACACATAATTTGCATTTCTCTGACAAAATGTGTACTGGCCATCTAGATAGCCTCCTTGTGAAGTCTCTAGTCTTTTGCTCTTTTTTCCTAGGAGATTGTCTTACTGATTTGTAGAAGTTATTAATATATTATGGACAAGTCTTTTGGATAATACTTTTAATTAACTTACTGTGATTAATAGAAATAATGATAGGTTTTTGTTTTTTTTTTTTTAAATCAATATACTATATTTCCAGGCCAGACTATACAGCTGAGATCCCATAAGCAGTTAGACATATGGGTCTGGGAATCAACACGTGGATGTCCCACAGATCTCTCAAACTCAACATGGATCAAACTGAATATATTACTTTCTGCTCCTGAACTCCTATCTTATGTAACAGCACAACCTAAGCTAGAAACCATAAGGAGTCATCCAGACATCTCTACCAACTCAAACCCATCCATTTAGACTCCAAGTCCTACAGATTCTAACTACTTAACATCTCTCAAAAGGTTTCTTCTCGGCTGGGTGAGGTGGCTCATGCCTGTAATCTTAGCTCTCTGGGAAGCTAAGGCAGGAGGATCGCTTGAGGTCAAGGGTTCAAGACCAGCCTGAGCAAGAGACAGACCCCATCTCTACTAAAAATAGAAAAAATTAGCTGGGCAACTAAAAATAGAAAAAATCAGCTGGGCGTGGTGGTACACACCTGTAGTCCCAGCTACTCGGGGGGCTGAGGCAGAACTGCTTGAGCCCAGGAGTTTGAGGTTGCTATGAACTAGACTGATGCCACAGCACTCTAGCCCAGGCAACAGAGTAAGACTCTGTCTCAAAAAAAAAAAAAAGTTTCCTCTCCATCCCAAGTGCTATTGCCTTATTTTGAGTTCTCACCATTTTCACTCCTGGAATATTTTAAGTTTTCTAAATATTCCATTAACTGTTCCAGGCTTGAATTCCTTCATAATTAGCATATAACAAAAAAGCATTTCCACACCCTGCCCCACCTCACCCCTAATCCAGCTTTTGTTCACTGCCTTATTTTTTTAAAAAACTTTTTATTTTAGAATAGTTTTTAGATTTACAAGAAAGGGTGAAAAGACAATACAGAGTTCCTGTACATCCAACACCCAGTTTCCCACTGTTAACATCTTTTACTACTATGGTGTATTTATAAGAACTAATGAACCAATATTGATATAATATTATTAACTAAATTCTATACTTTATTCAGATTTCATTAGTTTTCTCTTAATGTTCTTTTTCTGTCCCAGAGTCTCATTCAGAACATTAAATTACATTTAAGCTGGTTATGTCTCTTTAGGCTACTCTGGTCTGTGACAGTTTCTCAGATTTTCCTTGTTTCTGAGTAGCACAAGTCAGGTATTTTGTACAATGTCCCTCAGTTAGGGTTTGTGTGATTTTTTTTCTTATGTTTAGATTATTATTATGGGAATTTAAGAGGAAGACACTATAAAGTGCCATTCTCAACACATCATATTAAGATCAGATGATGCTAAATTTGATCACCTGGCTAGATAATGTTTGCCAAGTTTCTCCACTGTAAAGTTATGTTTTCCCCTTTGACACTGTCCTATCTGAAAGCCTGTTTGGAAGCAAGTCATCAAGCGTAGCCTACATTCAAGGGGTGAGAAATTACGTTCCATCTCCTAGAGGAGGAATTATCTAAATAAATAATCGAATTCTTCTACATGTGTACTGTCAAATTCCATCTAATTGTTCATATATCTATTTACTTTCAGGTTATAAATTACTTAAGAGTAAGTCTTTTTTTGTTATATTTTCCAGAAATCTTGGAATAGGCATGATATTCAACAAATGTTTGCCAAATATATAAATTTCCCAAAGCATATGATAAATATAAACTGTTCGTTTTATTACTGTATCTTCAATACCTAGAATATAGTACCTGAATTACAATATTTAGAATTAGAACATAAGCTCCATAAAACAAGGATATCTTTTTATTCAACACTGTATCTATAGACAGTAAAATAATGCCCAGTTTAAGTTAAATGCTCAGTAAATATCTGATGAATAAATTTAGAAAAATATAATCTGTTTACCCTGAATGTGTAAAAATGTTACATATGAGAACTTCCCTACCACATAGTTTAAGAGAGGAAAGTAGGCCTAACTAAACACACACAAGGCTGAAAAATATTCTGTTGCCTCAACTCAGGACACTCATCTTCCACTTTGCACAGAGATAGTCTCTGAATTTTTCCATACTTTTTAAAACTTTGAAAATTACATCTAACAATTAGTAATAAAGTATATTCACTCAACATTTATCTGAAAATAGTAAATGGCCCCTGTTATACTGAGTTAAATGCTCAGAATACAAATGTGAGGAAGACACAGATCTTGGCCTGAGCTCAAAGATGAACAAGAAAAATTGGCAGCTAAATAAGCAATTACAATGTTTAATAAATGTCCTAATAGGTTAATCTGAAAGAGCAGGAAAAGGTACCCAAAGTAAATAGTCACGGAGGGCTTTCAGGAAGAAATGAAATGTAAGCTAAAATGAAGGATTAGGAGTTGACTATGCCCAGGACGAGGCAAAGGTAGAAGGAACATGGTGGGAAGCAAAAAGATGAGAGAGAACCAGGCACATTTGAGAGGCTGGAAGAAGTTCCTCCTGACTAAAGAATGACACATAGGAACAAGTAAGCCTAAAGAAAGAAGCAGGAACCAGGACACGAACTACTTGTGTGCCATATTAACAAGTTTGGATTTTATCTTATAAATAAATGAAATCCAATAAAAGGTTTTTAAGTAGAGAATTGACATGATCAGATATTAATTAGAAGGGGGGAAAAACCCTCATCCTGAATTCACGCTGTGGAAAATATAATGGAGAAGAGAAATAATGGATACAAGGAACCCGGATGAGAAGCTGTTGTAAAAAACAGAGACCTGGACTAGGAATGGCAAAGGAGTGGGAGTACCAAATGAATTTATGCACTATTTAGGAGGTAGTACCAACAGATCTTAGTAATACATTAAAGGCAGAGTTTGAGACAGAGGAAGAAGTAAAGAATTTATGGCACTATCAGTCACTAAGATGGCAGCTACTGCTGACAGCCAGGCTGGTAGATAGAAAGATAATGATTCCTGTTTGGGAGGTACTGAGTCACACTGAGACTGCTCTATGGGTCTAGAAGTCATGGGAAAAATAATGGCTAGAGAGAGAACTTGGAGACTAATGAGAATAAGATAGTAACTGAAACACAGGTGTGGATGAGATCACCCAGGATTAAAGTGAGGTGTAGGAAGGGCTTAGGCTGGAAGTTGAAATGGTGAGAACTAGTATTTAAGACATCTTTAGTTACTGAAGCATGTTAAAGAACACACCAGTGTTCATACTAAGAGCAACATGGGTAAAGTAGAAGCAGTATAAAACTAGCTTTTAATTGTTCTAACCGAGATTCACATACTTAATTAAATGGATCCAAGAATACAAAACAAACACCCACTATACAAGTCAGTTCATCCCAGAAGGAACAGTATGGTCTGGGGGAAAAACAGGGTCCCAAAACAAGAGGATCTGGGGATCTAGTCTGGTTGTACCAACAACTAGCTCTGTGATCAGGCATCTAAATCTCTGAATTTTGTTGATCTAAAATGAGCTCTCTAAAGATCCTTTGTAAGTTCAAAATTCAATGACTCTATTCAGATCATTCTACAGTCAAGCAAGATCTACAAATAAGACTTGTATACCAGAAAGAACAGTATCAAATATGGACTTTGGACCCAGAGAAACCTGGGGATCCAATTAATCTCTTTCATTTACTAAATTGTGAAAACTTGGCAAGTTGCTTAATTTCTCTATGTATGCATCAGTGAACCTGTCTCATAGAATTTTATAAATAAATGAAATAAGGTGCACATAAAGTACTTCATACAGTGCCTGGTACGAAAAGAACATTTTGCAAATGTTAGCTATTATTACTGTTTTAAATATCATTAGTAATAAACACTGAAATCCATACTATTATAAGATAGACCACTTCTAACACCACCAGCCATGTAGAGCAGTGGCTACCACCTATTACAATATGATATGGTCAGAGAAAAGCAGAGACAGAATGGCTTAGGGTGAGTGTGGGGTGTGGGGGGTAGGTTTGGCCTCTGTACCTGGAGGTCCTGCAGCAGCTGCATCTTCCATGAGTTCTCCCTCTTCCAATTCCATGTTGTTATATTCCACATCATTTTCTCCAGACCTAAATATACACAAAATTCATCATGCTCATAGAGTAAATATAATTAATGATTTGTCACAACTCAACAAATTTTATAATAGTGCATAGCTTCTCCTTGAAGATAGAATATTTCTAAATACAAAAAGGATTAGAGGCCGGGCGCGGTGACTCACGCCTGTAATCCTAGCACTCTGGGAGGCCGAGGTGGGTGGATCGTTCTGAGCTCAGGAGTTCGAGACCAGCCTGAGCAAGAAGAGCGAGACCCCATCTCTACCAAAAATAGAAAGAAAATTAATTGGACAGCTAAAAAAATATATATAGAAAAAATCAGCCGGGCATGGTGGCGCATGCCTGTGGTCCCAGCTACTCGGGAGGCTGAGGCAGTGGGATTGCTTGAGCCCAGGAGTTTGAGGTTGCTGTGAGCTGGGCTGACGCCACAGCACTCGCCCTGGGCAAGAGAGTGAGACTCTGTCTCAAAAAAAAAAAAAAAAAAAAAAGGATTAGAAAGATTTTTGTCATTATCACAAATGTAAGTAGTGTTAATACTCAAATAGCCTTTTAAAAATATCAAGATACATTGGCATTTAATTTTTAGAACATTTAAATTTTAAAATGGCTTAAGAACCATTGTAAAGAGAGATTATAGCTTCAGAGAACTGGTAATCTAATGGCAGTAAACTAGGCCTAAAACACTACATATTAATTTTTTAAAAGCCCAAATTACTGTATATGACTAAATATTCTTTTCTTAAAATATTTCAGAAAGGAGGGTATAGCTTCCTAGTAGACCTCACAAAGTCTCTCATACTAAAAAACACTCGCTATTATTTTATTTTAAACAACAAAGTACTATTTGGAACAGTATAAATCAATGCTAGTTTTGGATATTCAAAGAAATCAAGATCAGCTCCCAGCTTGACAGTATGAAGAACTTTGCAGAACTGTGCTCCAGTGAGACTGGTGAAAATTATTTCTAAAATAACCATTTAAAGACACTGGAAATAGTCTGAAGGGCATATGGCAACTGAAGAAATATTTACTCAAGAAAAGCTGTAAAACTTTGGTAAAAACATTGCCTATCTGCAGTATTTGAACCAAACCATTCTTCTTCCCCTACTAATACAGAAATCCCACTCCAAACTAGTGCAGCCAAGAATGTAGGCCTCCCATTTCCAGCAGCTCCTGAGAGGAGGGCTATAATTCTAGGAGGGGCAAGACATCAGCATTTCTCATTCTGTCCCCAGCTACCTGTTGTGGAAGCTAAGGTCCAGGCATATGTGGCCACAAGGTGGGAGCTCGCTTCTTCTGCCCAGACCCACTCACAGAATAAAGGGTCTACTTGGGTGCAGCATGATGAGAATACTGGGGCCCAGATCACCCCTGCCCCAGCTTATTCATAAGGTGGAGGTCCCAGGCCTGAAAAGACAAGCTAAGAAGAGTTAAGGCTATAGTCCCCAACACCAATTTAGCTCAGCTTCTAACGTGAGAGAAGCACACCTCTGTCCCTAACTCCAGCTTCAAAACGGTGGCTCAGATATTTTGTTTGGGGGGAGAAGCAAGCTAGAGAACAAAGCCTCAGAGAAACATACAACACTACTAAGAGCACCAACAAAATACAGTTAGCCCTCTGTATCTATGGGTTCTGCATGCATGGATTCAAAAAATCAAGGATGAAAAATATTAAGAAAAAAAAATTGTTGGCTGGGTGTGGTGGCTCATGCCTGTAATCCCAAAAGTTTGGAAGTCTGAGGTGGGAGGATCGTGTGAGGCCAGGAGTTCAAGACCAGCCTGGGCAATACAGCAAAGACCCCATCTCTATTTAAAAAAAAAAAAAAAATTAGCTGGGTGTGGTGATGTGTGCCTATAGTCCCAGCTACTCGGGAGGCTGAGATGGGAGGAACACTTAAGCCTAGGAATTCAAGGTAAGAGTGATTTATGATCAGGTCACTATACAGGCCTGAGTGACAGCATGAAAATAAATAAATAAAGTCTGTATTGAACATGCGCAGACTTTTTTTCCCTTATCATTATTCCCTAAACAATACAATAAAACAAATTACATAGCATTTACATTGTAGTAGGTATAGTAAGTACTCCAGAGATGATTTAAAGTATATGGGAGGATACTGATTGCTTATATGCAAACGCTACACCATCTTATATAAGGGACTTGAGCATCCTCAGCTTTTGGTATTCAGGGGAGGTCCTAGAATCAATCTCCCACAGATACTAAGGGATGACTATACTAGCAAACAGGATCCAGCAACATATAAAAACAACCAGACACCATGACCAAGTGGGATTTATCCTAGGAATGCAAGGTTGGTTTAAAATCCAAAAATCAACTAATGTAATATACCATATATGTCAACAGAATAAAAACCAAAAACTCCAGAGCATTTGACAAAATCCAACACACTTTCATGATAAAAACACTCAACAAAGTAGGAACAGAAGGGAACTTCCTCAACCTGATAAAGGGTGTCTACAAAAAACTCAGAGTTAACATCATACTTGATGGGGAAAGACAGGATGCTTTCCTCCTATGATCAGGAATAAGGCAAGGATGTCCACTCACACCAATTCAACAACGTTCTGGATATTCTAGCTGGAAAAATTAGGCAAGAAAAAGAAAAAGGTATCCAGGTTGCGAAAGTAAATCCAAGTCTATTCACAGATGAAATGACTGTATATAGAAAAATCCTCAAGAATTCACTAAAAAGCAATTAGAATAAATGAGTTCAGCAAGGCTGCAGGATACAAAATTAACGGACAAAAATCAATTGCATTTCTACATACTTGTAAAGAACAATCCAAAAATGAAATTAGCTGGGCATAGTGGCTTGCACCTGTAATCCCAGCTACTTGGGAAGCTAAGGACTGCTTGAGGGCAAGAGC